>PNEQ01053913.1:0-54565 GCA_003012365.1 Medauroidea extradentata | reverse complement strand
AGGTGAAGTCGCTGTTAGTGGCAGGGACAAACTTAAGACTGCTTTTCGCATGGACAGCTATAGCTACTTATCCTTCTGCAGAATTAGTTCAACTAGCCGCTTGGACATTCTAACACTTGATGACTGAAGTACCAATCTTGTGTACAAAGAGGTTTTTCAATTAAAGTAAATATTATCAGTTACGAATAATACTCGCGAGTAAAGCCGCGGGGGACTGCTAGTTAATAATATACAGCAATGTTTGTTCCTCACGCCCATAAAAAGAGCGTCTTATTTGCACGTACTCCAACAGTACAAGCCTGTAAACAATGTACGTAATTTTTATATATTTTTAGCTTAGCATGACAATTCTGAGGAAAATTTTTTCAGAATTTTGCAAAACTTGGTATACGTAAACTACATCAAAGCTGACTTGACTTTTGTGTATTTCGATACTATTGTGTTCAAAATTTTGAATTCATTGCTATTTTTACATTTTTAGCATATTATGATATATCTTAGCAAATTAATTTTTTTTTAGAGTATCACCCCCAAACTTTGTTCACTTTTATTTCCATAAAGTTGACTTTGCTCTTTATTTCGCTTTGCCTGTGTTCATATTTTTTTAATGGCAGCCATTTATATATTTTTAACAAAGTATTACATTTATTAGGAAATTTTTGTCAGAATTTAACCAAACATGGTACACATACGCTACATACAAAGTTAACTTGAATATTATGTATTCTGTTCATCCTGTGTGCATACTTTTAAATGGCGGTTATTTTTATATTTTTACCGTAGTATCACATTTCCTAGGAAATATTTTCCAGAATTTCACCAAATTTGGTACACATATACCTCATGCAATGCTGTCTTGCGTATTGTGTATTTTCTTCATCCTGTGTGCATACTTTCAAATTAGTGTCCATTTTGATATTTTTTTAGCATAGTATTCGAATTTAAGTTTTTTTTTTTTATTTTTAGAATTTTGCCAATGTTAGTAAGCATACACTACATACTAAGCTAATTTGACTTCTGTGTATTTCGTCCACATTGTATTTATATTTTGAAGAAGGCGGCATTTTGTATATTTTGGCATATCATTCCATATCATAGTAAATATATTTTTAGAATTCCACAAAAACTCGGTTCACTTATATTACGTGTAATGCCAGAATTGACTTTTGTGTATTTCGCTCATCCTGTGTTCATATTTTCGCAATTGTGGCGATTTTTATATTTTTAATACAGTCTAACATATCTTAGAAAACATTTTTCTGAATTTTACCAAACTTGGTACACATATAGATACTATATACAAAGTTTAACATAATATTGTTCATTTCGTTCATTCTGTCTTCATATTTTCAAAATAACAGTAATCTTTCTAATATCTTAGTAAATTAAGTTTTATTTGAGAAATTATATATATATATATATTTCCAGAATATCATCAAACTTGGTACAGATATACTGCATACAAAACTGTCTTGACTCTTATATATGTACTTCATCCATCTGTAATACATTGAAAGAAGCGGCTTTTTTTTTTAATTTATCTTTATGAAAGAAAGAAATCTCTGATAAATGTTTACCTCATTTATTAAACTGGTTAGCATATTACTTAGTAAGCTGAGTTTCCTTTTGTAAATGTGTATCATACGTCTAAATCAATAGTATGATTCAATATTCCTAGATTATGTAAAATATTTTTGCTTACAGGGTTAATTTGCAACCATTTTGAGGAAAGTAGGCTTATTAGTTATGCTTTTTCATTACATAGAAAATATTTTCTTCTGAATCGTATCGAATTTAGTACACATATACTAATGACGTGAAATTAGTACATTTTGTTCATCATGTATTTATAATTTCATAAATGCAACAGTTTTTTTTTTTAGTTGGCCATAGCTGAATTTATTTTCCAAATTTTAATGATCTTAGTACTCATATACAGGTAGGTTAGTTATATTGACATTTGATTGCGTTTTCGTTCCGTTTATATTAAAAATTTTAAAACGGCAGTCATTTATTTATATTAAGAATAATTTGTCATATCTGAGTATATGTATGTGTATGTGTGTGTGTGTATATATATATATATATATACATACACATATATATTATCATGTGGGTCTTTCTCCACGAATACGAATTGTCACCTGGGGCTTCTCCTCGGGTACAATATACACATAGGCCTACATATAAATTTCATTAAGTTTAGAACACATACTACTAAGCATACCGACTAATCTTCTATGTATTTCATTAATTATAAAGTAATATATATATATTGGCAGCCATTTTTGTACTGTTAGCATAATGACACATTCTAGAATAGGTTTTACGGATGTTCATTAATCTTGGCAAACCTATTCTACTTAGTTAACAGGACTTTTGTGTATTTTGTTCATCCTTTTGCCATTTTTTTTAAACAGTGGCCATTTTGTCTTAATGACGTAAATACATAATAGAAAAGTTTATATATAGAGATAAAATGCCCCACTCACTCATTCATTTACTCATCGACGCAGAGCCCAAGCCGTTAGAACTATAAACGTGAAAATGTTAGCTTAACTTCCCCGCACAGCGTAGACACCCATTATGAAAGATTTATCGAAAATTGAAGGGGTGAAGTGGTGCAAAACGAGCTTTCGTGAAATATGTTCAACCTGATGATATAGTGTTAATACTTTTACTTCAAATCATTGCCTAAGCAAATGCATATTTCTTTATTCCTCTATTTTTCAAAATTCTGAAATTTGGTGGTGAAACGCCATTAAATGTGTTTTCGATAATTCCTCTATTTCTCGTAAACCACTTAATATGTCGAGTTGATCTTTGTATCAGGATTATCCTCGTGTAAATGTTTAAATGTAGTTTTAGGATCATTTTCAAAATCCATCCTCGAAAGCCCGTAAAAAAATTAAACGAACTTGTTTTCTATCGTCCGTATCTCCTGAACCATTTGAGATATCGTTGTAGTTTTAGCTTTAAAATTTAGCTTGCGTGAATATGTAAAAAAAAAAAAAAAAAAAAAAAGAACTCAGGACGTTTTGACTTTTCGTGAAAGTAACAAATTGTTACAGAACACCCGAAAAGTGAATATAGACCACACGGAGAAATAACTCAAAAGTTGCAATAAATATGTTTATTGCTGTACAAAAGACAGTTTTCGATTGTCATAGAGAAATAAAGATGAATTAAAACTGAGGTTCTGCAATGAAAGTACGCTCAGCGAAGTGGACGGGATAAAGCTGTTTCTATTTGCTCTTTTCTTTAAAGATGACTTACGTAAATATATACAAACCAATATGAGGTAGTTCGCAAATTAAAGTTATAATGAA
The DNA here is from genome assembly GCA_003012365.1 of Medauroidea extradentata. Lineage (NCBI taxonomy): Eukaryota > Metazoa > Arthropoda > Insecta > Phasmatodea > Phasmatidae > Medauroidea > Medauroidea extradentata. Next base: position 51,236 of record PNEQ01053913.1, on the reverse strand, counting down.
AATATAGTAACACCATCAATTAACACGAAATTAAACGTTAGTTACGCTTTTCAACCGTAGTGGTTTAGTTAAGTACACAATAACTAATATAACATTTACAAATTACTTTGTTTATCGTTTGTGTCAAGTATTTTTTATTTTTAAATGTACACAGCAAGAAATAAATTTTACCAAAGTTAAATCACCTATGTAAATAAATGGACTAGTTTGTAGTCGGATAGATGAGGAAAACTGTGCTTCCGCTCAAACAATCTTACAAGGTAAACTAGTGCGCTTAGATTTCTCTCCACTTTCCTGTTCTAGTTGCAGTATAGAAGGAAATAGTTTTGTTAGTTCTCTAAGCACGAAAGAAGAGTCATCTTGTACACAAAATATAAAAATGGTTACATTTTTAATATTGCAGGCATTTCATCAAAATCAAAATTAACTGATTTTTCCCTCTCATGAATTATTTCTAACACAAAATTTTTCACCTTATCTGTTTGTATTATAAAAATATAAATATATGGTTTATAACAAATAGTTTCACCAAATGACACTCAATTTAAATTATGCAATAGTACTAGTTTCTCTGTAGTTATATTCATCGTGTTTTAGAACCATACCATTTCTTAAGATAAAGTGAATATTAATTTTTCAAATAGAATAAATTTTGGTGCATCATTGGCAAAATACCAATGATTTTTTTCTACGAATTAATTAGTTATTTAATTTATTTTACAAATCGAATTTGATTTATTGAACAGCAGATCTAACGTGCATTTTATTTTTACTCGACTTTTAAAATTATCTTCTAAAAATATTTTACAGTTTTCAAATGGTTGCATTGTACGTATAATTTTTAGCATATTTATAAAATTATATTGTCCAGTTGAGATTTCAATTACGTATTCTGTCCCATTATAATATTTAAATTAGAGATTGTTATTTTCTCGCCCAATGTTTGGTGTCAAATACGTAACATAAAACAATCAGGCCCACTCAGTGTTCTGTATCTTAAGGATAATAAAGTACTTTATTTAAGACTGATTTGTTGTCTGTTAACGTAAATACTTCGTTCATTTAATATAAAATATATACTATAAATAAAATGAATTCTAAACACAAAGCGACATCATATGATATAAAAATAAGAAAACTTTACAATATAATTTTTTTCCTCATAGGGAATTATTACCAAATAAAAGTCAATGATTTTTATACTTGGTAGTTCAAATTGCGGGAAAACGATTTTTATGATAGAAAATTTTAAATGTGCTCAAAGACGGCTTGCTTTGATACTCTCTACGAATCTACGGGAAGTTTAAATATGATAATAAGATAAGCTTTAAGAGAAGATATCGGAGGAGAAATTTAATTAATTAATTGACCAGTAGCATATATTTTTCTCTTCAAATGAAGAAATGGTTGATTTTTATGTTTGCTGTAGTGATTCTGTTGTTTTGTTTTTGATATAATAAGATACAATTATCTCTCGTGGCAGATATTAAAATATTTATTGTTTTTATTTAGCCTAAACTTACTCAAAAATACTATGATGAGTAATAAGAAGTATTGTTAATTTCCTTTGCATATTTAGACAAGATGACACAAACATAAAAACATATTAATAGCATTTTGTTGGTGGTGATATACCATTCGAAAAATGTAGAGAAGCAAGTTCAAAATGTTGGGAGAAAGACATTGGTTTTATTACTTTATATATGACATGAAAGTTAAATAAAGGAATCTATCTGAAATCCTTTTTTTTATTTTTTTACCAACCATTGAAATACTTTCACCAACATTCCTTTTTTAATAATTCTTAATCTTTAACGACATTGTTACATTTCGAATTTTTATCTGACACACTTTCATTAAACTTTTTACTTAGGCTATGATTTAAAAATATTGTCTAAATTTGTTTCACTATCACATTTTGTACGTTTTGAATTAACTATTTGATTCTAATAATTTATTTTGTCTTTAAAAATTTTAACTCATTGTATCAAATCAATTATATTATGTTTGTAATTTTTGACCAATTGGACAAAATTTTGTAATTTATCACTTTTTCCCGAATGAAACTATTTTACCTTTATGTATCTTATCAGCTATTAATACTACTCGTATATACAAACCAAAATTCTGAATATTCAAGAAATATATATATGTATATATAACCTTTCTTTATAGATAAAATGTATATATATATATATATAAATATTATTAATATATTATTTTTATTGCCTAGCCTAGTTTACGTTTACATGCATAACTGATTCTGTAATACCTGCCCATAGTCTCTCATTTAAATCAGCATCTGGAGTAAAAACACCTAAAAGCTTTCTTGTCCAATTCTTTATCTGGAACATGTTTTCATTTAAATCTTTATGATGGGGATAAACCTTATCTTGTTCCACTACTGATGCATCTAACGTATTAATTGATGTATAATTTCTTTCTACCCTGTCTTTCAAACAAATTTTGTTCCAGGACCTAAAAAGTGGCACACTGTAACTTGTAATTCTAATGGTAGTGAGCTGATTCCATCATTTGGTAATCCTTTACCGTGATGTTCTGATTCCCAAAAAGATGGTGGTATACTAGTAGAAGATGCGGAATTTATTTTGGATTATTCATAACAAAATTGCTAAATTTACTGCCGAACATATCCATTATACCCCCTTTTTAATTGTAATGATTAATATTCCCAAAATTAACTTCACCATGAATTACCGAGAAGTAAATCAATACGCTTCCGAACGTTAATACTTTTGGAAAATTTTTAAACTTTTTTAATTTCACTACCAAATATTGACGATCTTGGTGTAATTAGTATTTGTGATGTATTTGGTGCTGATTTTGGATGTGAATGTTTATAAGTGTATCAGAAATTGGTTTAATCATGTTCATGTGCATCCAACTTTTATTTCAATTTATATTTAAACCAGAATTACATTCTTGATATGCGATGTTGGTTGGTATGACAATTTATACGTAATTTACGTAATCATCATTAATGATTTGATCTTCAAAGTCCTTTTCTTGTAGCAAATTACAAAGTCCTTCTGTTAATTTATATTCTTAATTTTTGACAGTAACATTATCATGTAATTTGTTTCACAAACATGAAATCATGACAATCACCACGTAAACCACATTTTTAGCCTAGTAGGCTTATAAGATTACCTTTCTATCCGCGTTGCTGTGTGTATGTGTGTGTATGTCCGTGTGTCTATGTGTGCCCTCCTAAAACCTTTTGAACCAGTTAACCTAACTTCTTAAATCTTCATACACATTTATTTATTTGTAATTTAACTAGAATTTTTTATATTTCGTTTACGCTGTGTTCATTTTTAAAATGGCGGCCATTTAAACATTTTTGGTCAAATTAGATATCTAAGGGACCGTACTTCAGGATTTCATCAAACTTTGTACACATATACTATATACGAAGTTGACTTTACTGCTGTTTTTCTCTCTTTGCCTACGTTCATATATTGTTTTAAATTGCGGCAATTTATGTATATATTTTGCATAATATTATATTATCTTAGGAAATATTTTTCAGAATTTCGCCAAAGTTAAGTACACATACGCTTCATACCATGGTCTAAGGCTTAGAGCATAGATAACGACTAGAGAGCTGATTGTCAATCCCTTTCCATGTTGTGAAGTGATTCCTAGATCTAATCAGCTGTTGATGGGCACCGAGCGAAACAAGTTACTTATTTATTACTACATAGCAATAAGCATATTGTATTTACCTATTACTCACATTTAAAGCAGCATAATCAGAGTGATTCGCTGTCGCATATTACCAGTATCCATCCATTCTCGTTAATTTTCGTTTAAAATAAGAGTTTGTTTACATGTTCTGTTTACATTGTCTTGGCATATTCGTTTTCCAGTGATTTAAAGAATGATTAAACATGAATCTGTTGTGTATTGATTGTAAGAGATACAGTAGTCTATAAATCTCATTTGTCAAGGTCTTTACGAATGAATGTCGCAACATTATTTATTTTGTAGTGGTTTTCGTATAGTTTGCCTATCGCTCGATGTCGGTTTCACAACAAAGGCACCAAACTCTCTCTAGTTATCCATGCTCTAAGGTCTAAGGAATGAGGTCTTGACACTGCGTATGCTCTCCAGCAAGACAAATTGACTCCCTTTATGTCGCACGAGCTCTAGTAGTCATTTACTGGAAGATTTGTCTTGTTTGCATTTGGCGTCGTTACAATGTGTGTAATAATTTATACAAAATTATGTTAATTAGGTAAGTTGATATAGTATGTATGTATGTATATATATATTTATCGTGTTCATAAATGTATTGGCACGTTTGTAACTGTTTATATAAGTTATGTGAAAATAATGTTATGTACTATTGTTTTACTGAACGCATTTTATTCCTCAGTGTCAAGACCTCTACCTTCATAGACCGTGCTTCATACAAAGCTAATTTGAATTCTGTATATTTTGTTCATCTTGTACTTATATTTTGAAGATGGCGGCGGTTTTTATATTTTTAGCATAGTTTTCCATAATCAGTAATTTTTTTTTTTTCTTCAGAAATTCACAAAACTTGGTACACTTATACCACACATAAAGCCGAATTGACTTGTGTGTATATAGCTCTACCTGTGTTCATATTTTCGCATTGGTGGTAATTATTTTTTTTTGTATTTAGCATAGTCTAGCATATCTTAGGAAAAATTTTTCATAATTTTATATACTACATACAAAGTTGAATTAAATATTGTGCATTTCGTTCATCATGTCTCCAAATTTTGCAATTGACTGGCATATTTATAATTTATTTTCGTGGTAATACATATTTTAAGTTTTTTTAAAGAATTTTATAAAACTTGGTACACATATACTGCATACAAATCTGCCTTGATTTTTGTAGGGCAAGCACTGTAGGACTGAGACTGAGGTAAACAACTGCACCATGCTTAGAGCGACACCGTGTGGAAATGTACAAAATTACACACAACATAAGATAGCCTAACAGTAGCGTGATACCGTCACCTGCACTTATCCCGTTCCTTGTCGTTTTCATTAGGTTTCTCTGAAACTGTTAAGAAAATAGTATATGTTTATTAGAAACATTTTGTTCAGAATCACCAATACTATCACACCTCAAAGCATGTACCTTTCCCCCAGACTCATCCTGTATATGTTATTTTTATGTTATCATTTACCTGCAAATAAAGTAAATAAACTAAAATATAATAATGATCGAACAATTCAACATCATGTCCAAATAAGTCACCATATCTTATCTTATGCATACATTTATGTCATTAATTTAAATGTGTACTATAGTAAATGTAAATACTCCCAGTGATTATATTTCAGATAAAAAAATTGAGAAAATTTATTAAAATGTAATTGCTGATGTTATAGCATTAAAAAAATAAATATATTTATGGGTGGGAACATTAAACATCAAAATCCAAATGAAAATCTAAACCAGTTCGAAAAAAAAATTATCATAGAAGAGCTGTTCTATCTTCCGGAAAGATGATCTCTGGCAATAAAATTTTGTCAAATAGGATTCATTAAAAATATTTAAAAAATTAAAAAGATATTCTAGTATATGCTAACTGTTAATTATGTTTCTTTCAAACTTGCATGGGCAATAACAGTGAAGTATAATTAGGGTGAAGAAATTGCAATTGCCTTTAAAAGTATACCAAATAGCAAATTTCTTCAAATAGACAAAGCTAAAGATTTTTAATAAGAAAATATTTCAAAATGTAATTAGTGATAACAATATAACACTTTTTCAACATATAGTGAAAACAAAGCTAGTGTAGTTGTGAGATTTATTAGAACATCATAGGACGAAATGTGGAAGATGTTCACTAATCAAGGAAGCTATACATTGGTAGACATATTACCAAAACTAATGTTTCACAATGACACTGTTAATAGAACAATTAAAATTTAGCCTGTTAATGTAAATAAAATATATAAGGGTCAATTTCGATCATTGTGAATGGTAAAAATGGAAAATCTACTAACCAAAATTTGCTATTGGTAGAGACCTGAAAAATTAGCGCTGTTAATTGGGCACAAGGTAGGATTCAAAGTACTGTAAATTAATTTCATTTTCACAATTGTCTCTTGGCTCAGTTCGCCACTTCCTGGATGGCTCAAAGCCAATATTAAATACTAAACTATGTGCAAGCCCAACAATATAGTTTCACTGTTTTCGACAGCATGCAATGAACTGTTGATGTCTACTTGAGTTCTCAGATACTCTTGGAATTTTCCTACATATCAGTTAACCCAATAATTTTTCTGATATGTAGCTATTAGAGATAAATTTTAAATAAGCAAAACTTAAAAAATCTATTGAAATATTATAAACACTAAGTTAGTCTACTGAAATATTTCTAACCCCTGAAGTCTCATACAGAAAAACAATTTCATACAGAAGTAAAGATTTGCAAAATAAATCCATTGAAGGAATGTTTTCTGAACCGAAACTACTTAAGGCTAGATATGATAAAGATTGTTTAGTGAAAAAAGTTTTACGAAAAAAAAAGACATAAGGTTTTTTTATTTATAACTATGAGGTTTTGGTAGCAGTTTTAGTTCATGAATAAATAAAAATATTGTTTCATACAAATTTTTCTACACACATGGGTTAAAAATTGAGAGCTACGAACTTCAAACATTTCCATCAACTGATCAGACTGAAAATTGTTTAAATTTATACAATAAAAAAAATTGAATTTGACATACCGATTGGAGGGGCATTTTTACATCCGAACGAAGCGTATGAATACGAAAAATTTAGACTGCAACATAGAGACAAAAATCAAACTAATGCTAAAGATTTAACTACAGATCTTTGTGATATATTTCTTCTAGTTCTATTTTTAAAAATAGAAATTTCTAAGCATTGAAATATTATTGAAAGTATTTATAATCCTGGAATAACTTCAACTGTGAGGTATGAACTACTAGCATTGGTACCAGAATTATAGGAAATAAAATTATCTGGTAAAGTGGATAAATTAAATTTTTAGAGCAGATAAATTATGAAATTACCTGTCTTTTGAAATACCTAATTATTTGGATCAATCAGAGATTGTAATGACATTTGTTGGAAAGGAGGTAATATAATTCCACTCCTACGATATTCTAACTACGATAATCCTGTTTTCAGACAATAAAAATTTAAAGTTGGTGGATTATAGACAGCGTTCCAACAGCTGGTAAAATTTATATTTTAAAAATGGATATATTGTGGCCAATAATTAAAATTGGACCTAATTATGAAGACAGAATTCAGACTACATTTTTACAAAATCCGAAAATTCTGATCAGTTTTAATTATTGGCAATGCATAGAAAAAAACTGTACCAAACTGTGCAAACTCGTTTCAGTTCGATATAAAATATAGTTCTAATACTATTTAATATGATATGCCAGATAATGTAATTGTCGGCTTTCAACTAAACAAAAAATCAAGAACAAGATAAAGAAACTTGGCAGGTTTGATAGTTATTGGGGTCAAAATACGTAAAATATGTTGCTTTGGGACCATGATTAGGTAAATGGCCGCAAAGAGGTATTAGGATTTTTCAAAATTCGAACCCTCATTACTGTACCAGTGGGTTACGTGACTTTTAATGAAAGATCGATTTTGCTTTGACTGAATGAGCTATCGTCATTTTTTTTCACTTCACTGTGGAGTACATTTAAGATGTGAAATTAAAATTTTTTGAAATTCGACACCTAAAGGGGTGAAAAGGCATAACATTTGTTTTCTATCAGCCGATGATATTTATCCATCTAACCAGTAGATATATTGTGGTGGTGTTCGCTTCAGAATTATGCTTCAGTAAGTACCTAATTAAGTAATGAAAGATTTTTTATTTTTTAAGATAACTTAATTATTAAGAAGGATTAGTTTGTAAATATTTAAAGCAGACGACCCAAAGAGGAAGTTACCCAGTAAACACAAAGAGTACAAACCGGAATCGGGCCGACTCCGGCTAGCCGGAAAAGCAAACAGCGGGCCGATGTCTTTTGCTGGAGTCCAGCCGATGTCTTTTTGGACCAGCGGTAAACAGTTTGCCGTCAAGTCAGAAAGACACTATACCGATTCCGACAAGACGTCAAAAAGGCCACCAGGCCAGCTGCGGTTATATGTCTTTCAGGATAGCAGCCCGAAGAAAGGCTTGGCGTCCGTAAAGGCACTGAACCTACGACTGCTGGATTTCTTTCAGGACAATAATGGACAGACAACGGCCAGATGTATTTTGGGACACCAGATAAGTATCAGCTGGATATCTTTCAGGACACCAGACTGGTAGCGGTTGGATGTCTTTCAGGTCACAGTACCAGCAACAGCTGGATGCCTTTCACAACACCAAAACTAATGGCCTGGACAGCTACCGATAAGATATTAAATAGATTTCTTGCCATTAGCAAAGGAGATGGAGAGCCGGTGTCATAAAAGCAGCAGGCCGGTGATATCTGAGTGTCGAAAAGACACCGGGCCGTTGATGGCTGAGTGTCGGAACAGACACCGGGCTGTTGACAGTTGGGTGCCGAAACTCGGAGGACAAACGTCAAAATAAATGTATTTCCAAAAGTTTCACATGCATGTTAAAAATGTTTTCTCTAGTGTCACCATGTACCTGACGTAATCATACAGTATTAAATTTTGATGTTACGTGAATGTGTTGGGCTTGAATCAGCAGTCTTATCATTCGTAGTTCATTGTGCTAACCACTACACCACACCACCTTGTTGGAATTTACACATGAAACATATCAACAAGTAACTGTTCCAGGCATACGGCTGATTTAAGGATGAGTTTGCAGACAGGTAGTGTATACTGGGTTTGCTTATTGTTGATTAGTATTCTACTTAACACATAACCATTGAACTAGTGCCATGTGTCAGTAATACACTAGGAAATGAATCATTAGGTAATAATATCTTATTTTTATACACAAGCTGTTAACCATCAAAATGCAAATAGCATATCAGTGTTCGTTCAAATTTTCTAAAGTATCATTAAAATTCCCATAAAAAGACCACAGGTCGATATCATTTCCGTGACGTACAACCACTGTCTGAAAAAGTGCGCCGTGCCATTAATGGCCTGATCTCTTCTTGCCTATATCTTTTATATAAGCCCTCATAAAGACAGCGGGCTGGAATCATTTTCGAGATAGAACGAAAAATGTACACCGAAACGTTAATGGCCCAGTATCTTCTTGTCAATATAGTTAAAGAGTTTTTATAAAGATGACAGGAAATTATCTTTTTAGCGAATGATAAGTGCTATTCAGAAAAGGATACCACGTTACTTACCCAGTACAATTTTGCCAATATTGTTTAACGGTCCTTAAAAAGACAGCAGGCTGGTACATTTTTCGCGACAATCTGCTGTCTGGAAAAGGACACAGCACATTTGAACAGTTTGTTATATCCTCGTGAATATCTTTTTAATGTCCTTAAAACACAGCACACTGGTTTATTAAAATTCGTTACAGATAAATGCTATCTGAAAAAGGACACAGCACAGTTAACAACAAGGCATCATCTTGCCAATATATTTTAGGCGACCTTGAAAAGATAGCAGACTATTATCTTTTTCGTGACAATTTCTCACTGTCTGAAAAAGGTCACCAAGCCGTTACTGGCCCAGCATTTTCTTGCTCATGTCACGACAGCGAGCTGGTCGCTCTTTCTTGACAGACGGCTGCTATCAGAAAAAAGTCACTGCGCTGTAAACGGCCAGGAATATTTTTGTCGATTTCTTTTTAATTGTCTTGAAATGGTAACAAACGGACATTTTTTTCCGTGGAGGCTAATGTTTATCTAAAAAATACATCTTACTGTTAACTGCCTGCTGTATTTTATCATGTTGTAGACACTTGAGTACAGTATGGACAACGGGTGAACATCTTGCTGACAGTTGACTATCACTTTGTGTTTGCCGGGGAGTGTCAGAAGACATCCAGTTGTCTTTTCAATGACAGTAACACTGTGTCTGGGAAAAGAAAACCTGCCGATAACTGGCCGATGTCTCTTGATTCAAAATTGGTTGAGTGTCGGATGTAGGACGTCAGGCAGGTGTCTTTTTAGTGACTGCGTACTGTTGTCTTGAAAAAGACAAGAAGCCGGTGTCGGTCCACTTTTTTTGTGTGTGTGTTTTGAAGACACTGGAGGACAGTTAAGACAGCGGGCAGACGTTTTGCCGACAGTTTGTGTTTGCTGGTTTGACAACAGTTTAATCGAGTCGAGACGTAGTGGTGTACAATCTCTATGAGCACAGTAAATTAATAGTTTATTTTTTGATTAGTTATCACGAATAATTTCGACTTTATGTGGCGCAGTTGTTTGCCACTGCGATCTATTTTCAGGATTTCCTTTGCCAAATTCCTTTAACGTCTGTGCAGATGTGCAAGTCTGAAGCATAAAACTGCCAGGAATATTAAATTAGTGCAATCTGGGTGAAGTTCTAAAGTGGTGAAAATGGATTATGCAGTCCACTATGAACTGAAGTTCCTCGACATGTACCATGTACTAACCTCAAGGTTGGGGCACCAAATACGTTTATATTTCAGCGAAACGTTATCCCGCCAAAACTCCATAATGCCACTTAACTCCCAGTGAAGGTTCAGAAAAACAAATGTATTATTAAGGACAACATCACCAACGGATGTTTTGGGGAAAATCAGTATTAATACCACGTAAACTACGTATTTCATGCTATTAACCTCTTACATTTAACAGTCTGTAACTACCCCACATCATCAACTATGCTGTGACTATAAATAAAGCCCAGGCGAAGTCGCTGTTAGTGGCACAGTTAAACTTAAGACAGCTTTTTCGCGTGAACAGCTATCCTGCTGCAGACTTAACTTAACCAGCAGATTTGTAATTCTAACACTTAGTGACTGAACAACCTATCTGGTGTACAATAAGGTTTTTCAATTAAAGTAAATATGATCTATTTTGAGTAATACACACGAGCCAAGTCGCTATATAAAAAAATCTTGTCATTTGATCTATTAATAAGATCCGATATTTAAGTCACGGTGCATGATATTTATAGTTAACAATCGTCTGTGATGGCACGGCGAGATAAAACCCTCATTTATGCAGTGTTGCCTTTAGCTCTGCGTTACTACGTTCAAACAACACGTGCGTTTCACGCGAAAACTTTGCATCCTAGACTGTCACTACAAAAGGTAAAATTTTGTTATTAAGGTCATATTTTCCCATAATTCACTTTTATATGTTGGATTACCGTGAGATTAAAAAACGGTCAACAGTTTAAAGGTGACCATACCTTATATTTTCATAAATATCAACTGGTGTGTGATATTGGTTTGCCGGTCGTATTGTGGTGAAGTAATATCCTGAGATTTGTCAGTATACATTTATCAGTGTTTGATTTGTGGGAAAATTATGGTTTAAAAATTTGATATACAAAGGCGAATTACTCGTTTAATATTTCGGTTACGTTCGAAGTGTCTTACATATTTTCTGCTTTATTTTTCACAAGTAATTACCTGTCGGAGTTTGTCGGTTATTTTTTTGAATATCTTGTTTAAATATATAACTATTTTTAAAATTGTATAACCTGCCATAGGAATAAAATACTGAAATATACAAATTATAAATAACTGTGTTATTTTTTCAAAATGTATTCGTAATTTAAGTACTTCATTATATTCTTCCTACGACATAGTTATGAATTGATAGAAATTGTTTTAAACGACTGCTAAATTATTTCGGTCATGTCAAAAGGATGGATGAGGGCAGATGACCCAGGAAAGTGCTAGAATGGTTACCCACAGAGCGTACAATCAGGGGGAGGCCACAAAGTAGTTGGACAGACGGCATAAACGAAGCAATGAACACAAGGTGTGTACTAAAAGACGATGTGTTTGACGGGACAAAGTGGAAATTGTGTCCGGGGTAATAGCTACTACTGTAAAAAACTGTTAAAAATTAGTTATAAAATAAACCCAGAAAAAATCAATATTTATGATTTTATTCACATTCATGCAACCAGGCAAGGATACGCTGCTAAGTCCACGAGAAGCAACAGACTCTTTTCGTACGAAAACTTACAAATGAACTAAGAATTTGGGTGTTGTTATGGATTATCAGGAATATAGGTCTACAATGGTTGAAAAATTACAGAAATTTTTTTTTTTGTAATTTATAAATTGCAAACATTTTGTTTAAATTTGTAGTAAAATTATTACACTTATAGCAATAGTTTTTGTGTGGCATTGCAAATCAGTTACAACGCTCGTTTTTGTACAATGCTAACAAGGTGTGTGCCAGAATGAAACTAATCACGCTGACTTTTGCTTGTTTTCTTGCCAGAAGAAGAGACGCCTGTAACCTGAATAATCGGACACTTAAATTTACGTTGTGGCTAAAGTAAAATAGGAGGGGGGTAGAAAGGAAGGAGGGATAGTAATCTCTCGATGATGGACGGTGATAGGACAGGACGTGAGAGTTATTATGACGGCGCAGTTCGGCAGCCACTGAGTTACGAGCCAAAACTTATAGCCGGTCCAGTTTATCATTCAGCGCCTGCTTGTTGTCCCGGTGGACGTGTCGGACGAGAATTGAATAATTTTTTATATTATACACCATTTTTATTAGTTAGGTGAAAATGGTTATGACGCGGTTGGCGAAAATAAAATAATATGGATTTCGTAAATCTCATCAATCAATAATAAAATTCTTACTTCAACTTTCGTCAATGGCCTGATTTTTTACTTTAATGCTATTTTACTGATTCTCACGTATACAGGTTTTTAACTGTGTAAATTAACTCAACAAGTAGCAGTTATCTTCAAAACATATGTTTCTGTTAACTTTTAAACATGCGCCCTTTCCCGGAAAAAAAAAGACATTGTATAAAACATATATATATATATATATATATATATATATATATATATATATATTACATTTTTTATAACGAGTTTAATGTGATGCACACATTGAACTTGTTTACGTGCTTTACTAAAGCCCTCTTTTATTAATATTTATTTAATCTCCATAAACATTATTCTTATAAAAAATAATAAATTCATACCCAAAACGCACAGTAAAAATGTACAATTTTGCACAAATATTAGTGGCAGCAGTTTCTAAGCTATTTCAGTGTACTTTTACACCAACATTTGCTCGTGTGTTCTACTCAATAATTAAACTGTACAAATTCAACAAATTTATGTGAAAACCATGAACAATAAGAATGTAGTTAGTGGACATACGCGATTGTTCATGTTTTGTCGACCAAACTTGAGTTGAATGACAAAACTGAAAAACAGAAAAAGAAAATTAATCCGAAAATATGTTGGTTGGTTTTTTTATATTTGACAGCAAGAATTAGAAAGATAGAATTCAGTCGAATTTCGAAAATTCACAGAATTAAATGACGTATGTAAATAAAACAAGATTCTCAATATAAAAAAATTGAATTAGATAACACACACATGACAGAAGAAAACATGACAAGTTCCATTCAAGAAAAAATACAATGTCTCAAGAACTGCGTTCCCGTCTTCAGGCTGAGACACATCTGGTCGGAACATCAAGATACGAATAATGTTTGAATTGTATTTGTAATCTATTCTTGGAGGAGGCCTGGGAGAGTAGCGACACATAGTAGGTCTCAATACTGAGCCCCATACGCCTACAAGGCAGAGAGGGAATGGTCAGACACGTCTACCTAAGTATACCTGAAGCTTAACCTACAACTAAGAAGAGAGAGGGAAGAACCGGCGTATTCGCCGTAAAAACCCTCTCGACAGAATTGCGTGTCACTACTTAGCAGCTACATGCATTAAAAACAAATAGGTACTGGAAACGGATGAAGGTTGAGGTTTCATTGTTAGTGGAGGGGTAAATTCTCTAGTGGGGGCAATATGTTTGAGCTCAATACCCTGATGGAGGGCGATGTAATGGAGGCGCCTAGCCCTCCCGTGTCTCCAGAAGATACAAGTTTCAAGCTTAGAAATACGCAAATTAGTACACTTCGCTAGCTCGTTAAAAATAATAAAATGATGGAATTATGGTTCCGGTCCATGTCCGGACAAAGAAAGTACTGCCCCCGCTAGGACCAGCTGTGATTGGCCAACGCGTCAGCCAACCGCAGCGCAGCACACCAATGCCAGGGATAGAGATGTAAAACATGACTAACTGTGGTATTTAGTAGTATCTTATAAAGTAATTAGCCTAATTCTTAAACCTAAAACATTAATACATTTTGTTGGACATTATATATTTAAAATGTGAGTACATGAAGTTGAGGTGAGGTGTATATTTTGTGTGTGTGGGCAATGCAATGTAGAATGTAAAATCAATTTGCCTGGGCGACTAAACTGGGTGAGTAATAATTACTAGTGGCGAGGGAGGGCTAAGGTAATTATTAGTGTAAAGTAGTAACTATGGGTAAAGTTTTTGACTAAAATTCATGCAGAGATCGCATCGCGTCTTAAAAAGGTGTTAAGAGACGTCGATATGGGGCAAAAACATTTTTTCAAAGTTCCTGACGCTGTGGGATGTTACCACAACTTCACGGGGAGTTAGCAACATGCTCTTACTGAGGCAGTCGCACTCCAGGCTTAATCCGGCAGTGCACGGGTTGGGTCTATCAGACCCAGGCATTTGTTTTTTATCCGTTTCTCCACAGTTAGCAGCAGCTACCGCGGTGTAAGTCCATCGGAGTTGTTGAATAGTCACAGAGTCAGGACTAATGTACCATTGACACTAGACAAATTGAAGCCAAAATTACAGGAGGGAGTGAACGAATGGTTTTGTAAAAGGGTGCAGGCGACTATCGAGAGGTACAACAGGACAGTGGACAGAAAGGAGATGACGTTTCAGAATGGCCGAGATATAATTGAAAGAACTAAGGATAAGTATTTGAAGACAAGCAAAATTTTTGGAAAGCATCATGAACCACGAAGTTATTGGGTGGAAAACTACAGAGGCAGCGTCATTAGAAGAACAAGCAATGACATTAAGGTTTCAAAGAACAGATACAATCTGATTGTTATTTCCTTACTGAACAACGAGAGTCTGGTCAGATTGACATGGACGTGACGGCGTGTATGGACAACTGCTTCTCTTTTATCCACGTTTATTTTTATTCGCCACAGGCGAAAATTATTTTCTAGCTCAGTGAGCATTTCCTGGGCGCGCAGAGTGACTATCTCGGCATTTTAGGATCGTGTATATATTATTCTATCATCGGCATGTTCACCTATATTCATTATGTCCACTACGGGGCTGCGGAATATAGTTGGTACATAAGTTGTATAAAATTGGACCAAATAGACTATCCTGGAGGACGCCTGCCCTGATTATTTTTTATTTAATTGTGAGGTCACTCCTTCGATTGTTGCGGTGAAATAGCGCTTCAATAAATAGGAGGCAATATGCTTTATATAACAATTTGGGAAATGTTTTTCATACGTTTTATGTAGTAGTCTGGCATGAAATACTCTTAAATGTTTTCTCTACATCCGGAAAGACTGCTACTGCATAATATCGCCAAATAAAAGTGGTTGCTATGTGTCCAGTTAGACTAATTAACTGTTTCACTGTAGAACTCTTGTTTATTAGGCCGAATTGTTTATTAGAGAAGATATTCACGGTACTTACATGTCGATCTGGGTGGCGCATCAGAACACGTTCGTGCACTTTTGAGAGCAAATTTGAAAGGCTTATGGGGCAGTAATTTTGTGTCAAAAGTCTGAACCTTGCCAGGTTTAGTAAAAACAATAATATTAGCACGTTTCCAGGGCGTGGGGAAGTGAGCAAGTGTTATACTTACATTTGTGCAACCAGCCAGTGCCTCAAGCATTGAATAAGGAAGCTGCTCGAGGATTATGGCTTGCATGGAATCGAATCCAGGTACCTAGTGGGGCTTCATACGTTTGATGATTCTCTTTACTTCGTTAGCATGTGTAAATTCATGTTTGTCAGTTGAAGGCTGGTGAAGTCGCACTGGAAAGTTCTTACATATGTGAACCTCTTGTGCGGGATTGTTGGGTTGGATATTTGGTATAAACACTGATTATAAATTATTTTCAACAGACTCCGTTTTCTCTGCGATAGGTACACAGTATCTGCTGGTTCTTGAAGCGGTGGGATTGGGTTGCGCTTATTTGTAAGAGTCTCAGATCTTTCATTTATTTCAAAACAATTGCAAATAACTCAAATATTTATTCACTGAATGCTTTGAAAAAATTTGTGTATGTACAGTCATACGGTACTGAATTTTGCCAGAGCGGTTTTTAAAAATAATGTACCGTTTGCTAGAAAAAATTATTTTGCTTAATTTTGGCTTATTTTGACAACAAAAT
The DNA here is from genome assembly GCA_003012365.1 of Medauroidea extradentata. Classification (NCBI taxonomy): domain Eukaryota; kingdom Metazoa; phylum Arthropoda; class Insecta; order Phasmatodea; family Phasmatidae; genus Medauroidea; species Medauroidea extradentata. Next base: position 34,863 of record PNEQ01053913.1, on the reverse strand, counting down.
ATGTAATATTTCAGGGCAGGGGCACAATTCTAAAAATCCGTTTGGTGTGTTGCAGCAGAAAAATTCAGACTCAAATGATGATATACAAATGTTAAAACTGCCAGAATGAATTTTTAGTATATGTATTCATTTGCGTTAAAACAATATTTTCGAAACCATTGCAAAAATTAAGAGCGAGGCCTTAAGTGCTATAGCTTTAGTGTAGACACGGGATAAATTATTATTCCTCTTGTTTGATTGCCAGTAATTATTTTCAAGTTTAATTTTATCTCCAAGTGCATTTATTTGTGTTTTGTCTTGCCCAGATCTGCCTCGCGAGTAGCGTCTGCCGTGGCGAATTTTTTGTGTTGTTAGCGTCCTTACGTAATCAGGCAGCGAAACACTTTGGGTTTTTTTAGGGACGTATAGACTAAGTCCTACTTGAAATATCTCTGTGATGTGCTCAGTTTCAGAGTCTAATTCGTCCAGGATGTTAACAGAAGCTGGCAGGTTAAGTTAAACGTCCAGGTACTCTTTAAATGCTCGCCAATTCACGTGTTTATAATCCTTAATTTTTCTAATTTGCCTTCCATCTGTTGTGAGCTGGTCAAAAATTAAATTGGACTGGGTAATTGTCTGAGGTCAATTCGTGTACTACTTCTAGTGTAAAGGTCATGTTAAAACATTTATACAATGCAATATCTAATACATCAGGTTGTATGTTTAACTGTGTTCAAAAGTAGATTCAGCGCATGTACTGAATGTGTGTGCCTAGTTTCGTGATTGAATAATATGTTCCCCACAGTCCCAGGTGTAGCGCTGAGTATTTAGGTCGTCGAAAACCAACAGAAAAAGAGACATGTTTATTAATGCCTCACTCTATATTGCAAACAGAGGTCTACACAACATTTCATAATAAAAGGCACATCGCCGGGGGAGCCATTTGCTAGAATACTATTTCTGTGTATGTCAAAATAAAAAAATGTTGAATATTTATTATATGTATAGCATTACGATGTTACAACATATTAAGTTTTCTATCTTGTTAATGCACCGGTGAATTTATCAATAAAACAAAGACATATTATAGTCTGTAATAAACCGTTAATTTTCCAATAGCTCGCTATTAACGGAAGGTTTTAGATACAGCTAAATTCAGTTAGCCAATAATATTCTGGTTGTCAAAAAGTTAGGTTCCTCAGCTCACTCGCAAGGTCCAGCCCGATTACAGTGGCTTACATAACGTAGCCGGCGCATACCTGGCTTAACGATGATCGCCGAGCCAACGTAATTTCATATCAGTCTTGCCGCGAGGCCTCTTCATGACGTGTATCACACTCCACAATGTTACGGTAGAAGTCGACATCCGTGGTGTTTGCAGGAACTCCTCACACCTGGACACTTTGCCGACAGCTGCAATTAATGTAACTTATCTTGCTTAACTTAGCATATACGTGAGGCACTATGCCCCGAGCACACACACTGCAAGTGCCAACAGTAACTCTCGACCAACACAGCTCAGTCCCAGACGTCTACATCCGGTGCTCGTTGCTAACTTAGTCCTCGGCGCTCGCGTAGCACGCCCGCCGTATGCCCGCGGAAGCAGCGCCCCGCGTGGCCACAATTTATATAACATTAACATGGGCAGTTATAGTGGGCTATATTGAATACTTTAACGTATTATTACATTATACTTAACCCTGATAAAGATATAATACAATTAAAATATCGTAAATTAATAAACTGATGTGCCCTTCAATATAATAATACTAAATACTGAAGATATTTACAAATCAAATCTATTAACTTCCTGGGATCACTAGGCACAGGGTTGCCAGCTGCAACAAGGCAAACAACGCCAGTTGTCTCAATGCATTTAAATTCGCGCGCGTTAATGTGCGACCAGGTGGACAACATACGAGGTGAAAATAATATTTGCTGGCCGCCAAGCTTGAAATTATTACCCATAGCTTCAAGTGTTCTAAATTGAGGTTGTTTAGCTGAATGACAGTTTATTGTGTTATAAATTAATGTCAAATCACCGCCTCCTGTATTATCTTCTCTTTCCTTGCTGAAGCAGAAATAACCAGGGACAGAGAAACGGGTCCATCCAGATCGCGAGCAAGGAGCACAGCTGGGGACAGCAATTCCCTAGTATGGGATATTCTGCGCATTGGAACTTTGGGCAAACTTTTCTTCTAGAGTTTTAAAAGAGGATGGAGTCATGCTTTTGGCAATCTTTTTGAACGTAATTTAGAACATTTTCTCCTTATGTCCCTGCTGTGGGAGGCGCTGGCCACGTGGCATGTGGAGATTTGCAGGGGCAGGAAATCGACTTCCGAGAAGCCCTGCAGCTCGTGGCACCTATTTCTAATGCTGACTGGGGCTTTCTGCACATAGCCTGGCGGAAAGGTTAGCACAGATGCGCGGTGTCTGTGGTATACAGGTATCACACAGTCCAGCCATATCCATGACACGACATTTCTTCTCAGCTTGCTTCTCTGCCGTAAGTGCGCGGTCTACCGTAATTTTCATCATCATTATTTAAATTTTTATTTGTACCAAATATTTTTTTCTTTTTTTAGACACAAAATATGACTAAATTTGGCTCTTATGAAATTTTTTTATCTCTCATAGTTTTCGCGCAGTGGCTTGTTAAAATAATATTTTGCATGTTTCCGTTTTAACGACTACACTAAAACCAACTGATATCACAGTGAATAAACATATTGCAGGCTACAATTACATGCTCATAGAATTAAAGAATAAAAATTATTTGTATTTTTTAAAAAATATTTAATATTTTTAATTTATATTTTCAGTTTCAGCATTTTTTTTTTAAATTCAAATAATTTTTGTTTTTTAATTTTATGAGCATGTAATTGTAGCCTGCAATGTCTTTATCCACTGTGATTTTTTTTAGTTTGGTATATCAGTTGGTTTTAGTGTAGTCATTAAAACGGAAACATGCAAAATATGACTTTAACAAGCCATTTCGCGAAAACTATGAGAGATAAAAAAATTTCATAACAGCCAATTTTTAGTCACATTTTCTGTCCAAAATAAGAAAAAAATATCTGGTAGAGATAAATGAAAAAATGGCGATGAAAATTGCGGTAGACCGCGCCCTTAAGTGAAGCTTTACTAATTTTTTGACGTTTCCTTCGCTCCTCTGGCGGGAGAAAACGCCATTTCTCTTCTTTGTAGGCAGTGCAGCCTTTGTAGTTGGCTGCGTGCTTGCATTAGCAGCTGAGGTAGCATGTTAGATTGGTAAAAATCATTATATAGTTTGGTCTTGTATGTTTATTAGTCCTAAACTACAGACGCTCCTAAGGAAATACATACGCTCCCGAAAAACTAGGAACATATGCGGCACCCATTATAAACTACCCAACGTACGTAATTCGGGCTTCCAAAAATTTGGGAAATCGACATAAACTGGGCTTAATACCGCAGTTTGGATAAAACTTAAATATTCACCACCTGCCCCTCTGAATTTAATTTGTCTTCTGTTACTGCATTCCGACATGAAGCCCCAACATTTCTTTATTGCACATTCCCGTTTAACTCAATGTGAAACGAGTACAACGGCTTCTCTTGTAAAATATTTTGCTTGTTAACTTAAAAGAGACATCCTTGTAATACAGCTGTAGAAAAATTTGTATTATTCAGATCTTTCAATGATAAATGTATGTTACAAATATTTATTTTTAAATGCTGTTATGGTTATTGTTTAATATTGAAGAGATATAAACCATCACTCTATTTATGTTCATTAATAAAAACAGTTAGCATCTTAAGTACAATCCAAAAAATTTATTTGCAAAATTCACAAATATTTTTGTTAATTTTTAAATCCCAGTAAAAGTAATTTTCTTTCTAAATTCCTTCGTTTATAAAGGTAAAATAGTAAAGTTTGTAATACAACAAAGGAATTCCATATATATATATATATATATATATATATATATATATATATATATATATATATATATATACATGTGTGTGTGTATATGTATATATATGTATACACAAACATACATATATATATGTGTGTATATATATATATATATCGAATGGTTCCTTCACTGTAAAATTTGATTTTTTAATACTCATTTTTGGAGTTTTGTAAACGTTTATTAACGTACAAATATTTTCTTGTGAAATTATTACTATTATTTTTAAGTTATAATAATTTTCTTTGTATAAAAGTTAGGAAAATTTATTAGTCTACCGAAATCACAGGTTTGCCGGAAATTGCAGTCATACAAAAATCACATCCTCTGGAAAGAATATTTCTGGAATAAAAAACATTTTCATATTACTTGCATGCTTTGAAATTTAAAAAAAAATAATAATATTGAAATGCATATTGAATGTTTGTAAATTAAATGACACTTCAACATAGAAGTCAAGCTGGTGCAGGGATGAGATACGTAGAATCTATGCGTGGCGAAACTGGTTCGAATCTCCTTGCTTCCATTCCTTTATTTATTAATGTTATATACATTTAACCGATGTTATTTCATAAATAATATCAATGCGATTATTACAAAAAAATGTGTTTAGATTAATTTTTATCCTTACTGCAAATAAATATACAAGACTATAGTTTGTCATTTTACAAACTAAATTATGCATTTTATTACAAGGACAGCCATTGTAGTTTTACAAGGAAATTTGTTGACAGCTGGGTTTTCAAGGGTCTTCTATGTAAAAGTGCAAATATAATATACAGTGCTTGTATCGTAAACGGTATACTCGGCTTGAATAGTTCATTATGAAATTATAATCTGCTCAACCGTAAGGCAATTTTTGAAGTCTTTCTTATCCTTCTCCTCCCAATAGAACGTCAAAAGCGGAATCATGAGAGGATTTGTATTCATATTTGAGACCGTGTGACAATTTGTGGAGCAATCCTGAATTGTCTCAATAACCTGTATCGTGCGCACGAGACACTTCACTAGTCAGCATAAACGCTCAGTCAGCGATCATGCATTCAGTTTGAAGCCTTCAATTTTTTGTGTATCTGTCTGCAGGACTATTAGAGTCCAATGGCAAATACAATCCTCGACAATAGACATACTTTTTGAACTGATCTGTTAAATTCTATAGTTGCAGCACGAAAACCCTTATTTTGTAAACGTAACAACACTCCGCTAAATGTCTAGGTATCCAGTTGGGGGTTCCGTCTGAGAAATACATATTGATTTACACTTTAATAAGATTACCTATTAAGGGTGGTTCTCAGGGTGATGATAAGTGTAACGTGCTCAGAGTGGTGGAAACATATTGTCTCCGCCACACAACTCTGACTCTAGGGCTACTACGACAAGGGATTAAAGTTATATTTCAGACTCCACGAAGGGGCTTTAAGTTTGTTCAAGTGGGGAAAAAACGCAATTTTATATTTTTATGAAATAGTTGTAGTTTTGTACACATTACTTAAGAGTACACATACTTCTAACGGAAAAAAATTTGCTCATCTAGTTTTCCCGTAATGGCACTTCAAAGTCAAAATTATCATATTTTTACTTCATACAAAACTTGAAAATCAACTAACGTAAAGAAATGAAAATATCACATCAAAACTACGTGTTACTGTCTATGGCTTGTAGCATATAAAACCCGTTACAAAAAATGTTTATGTTAAATAAAAAATTTCAAAATTTTAAATTTTTTTGATACTTTTAAAAATTTATTTTAAACACAAAAATATTTTATAATGGGTTTTTATATGCTTCAAGCCATAGACGGTGACGTGTAGTTTTTATGATATTTTTTCCATTTCATTATATTTACTGGTTTTCAAGTTTTGTATGAAGTAAAAATATGCAAATTTTGACTTTGCAGTGACATTACGGGAAAACTGGCTGAGCTAATTTTTTTTCGTTAGGGGTTAATGTACTCTTAAGTAATGTCTACAAAACTAACACTATTTTATATAAATAAAAAATTAGGCATATTCCCCACTTCAACGCCCTTAATATATACCGAACCAAATACAGCACTACAACTGGCGTCGTTCAATCTTGGCTAAAGACGTGAATATAATGGAGCTTATAAAGAAGTATATTGGAACCCGCAGTTCAAGGTGGCTTTCCACTGAGTATCGGCGTTGTCTGCCACCATAGGAATAGTTAAAAGTTAAAGACGTCAAACAAAAACTACACATTAGTTTAAATTTGTAGATTCCTGTGGCCTGAGCATAATAAAAGATCTTCGGCGTGTAAACTTTAATGTAACTGAATTGTACAGTTTAATAATTATAAATGTTATTCTTTTTAACAATGTCTCCTCGTTCAAACAGCAGAAATCTCATTACGATACGATAGCAAGACACTTGATGATGTGGAATCAACAATAAATCAATTATAAAGCTAAGTAAATCCCCGCAGAAACAACAAAATTGAATCCGCAACAATATGCTGCATCGCCGTTAGTATAATATTCCTGAATAATTATATTTAAGGCCTTGTTCAAATCTAGTTGCACCACTCACGTCATTACGTACAGTATGTTTGTAAAAATCGGTTCGTCCCGTATTCCAGTACGATTGTGAATTATATTTCTTTCCGGTACTTTACACGCTTGCCTACGTCCTAAGATACTATATAAGCATGACAGTTGGAAGTCATTTACTATTTATGTACATTGTTATGCATAGTCGGCTGCCAAAAATATTTTAGGTCTAAATTTTGTAATATTACCTACTCTTCACCCATTGACGCGGTCAATCAAATGTTGCGTTTCCGAAAATCCTCGGATCGTATCTCGTTAAGTAAAATAATTATGAAATACTTTCATTAAGGGCGCGTTCTACCACAATTTTCATCACCATTTTTTTATTTTTTATTTGTACCAGATATTTTTTTCTTATTCTAGACACAATATGTGATTAAATTGGGTTCTTGTGAAATTTTTTTCTCTCTCATAGTTTTCGCGTAATGGCTTGTTAAAGTCATATTTTGCATGTTTCCGTTTTAACGACTACACTAAAACCAACTGATATACGAAACTCAAAAATATCACAGTGGATAAAGACATTGCAGGCTACAATGACATGATCATAAAATTTAATAATAAAAATTATTTGAATTAAAAAAAATGCTGTAACTGAAAATAAAAATTTAAAAAATTCGATAACATTAATGTGTGCTGGTGATCATAAAGGAGTCCGTGTACGTTACGTATCTTGTGAATAAGCAACAACATAACGTTTATGTTCCTCTTATAACCTCATAATTTTATGTTTTATTTGCATATGTAAATGTAAATTTGCCACCCTTGGCCTACCTATGTTTGCAACTTTTTTTTTTTTTTTTTTTACATTTTCAAAGTAATGCGCGCTTTTTAAAGAATAGACACAGACTTGGCATAATAAATTACCCCCCCCCCCCTTGTGTAATATTGGGATTTCTGTCCTTCCGTGTTCTCCACGCTGTCCTAATATTTCGGAAGTCGTCTTTAACGTCGAAGTGTATCATGGGTCGGTTGTCGTATTATGAAACGCCAGATTTTTGTAGAGGTTTAATATGTGACAGTATTCACTGACTGATATTGGGATACATTTTTATGAAACGACGTCTTCTTTTGTTATAAAGTCTATCTAGACTTGTCCAACTGTGCGTTGTAACCTACGTGTAGAGGGGTTTTAGTAACGAGCAGGAGATTTGTAACATCTCACAGGAGAAATTTTTACCTTACGTCGACGAGCATCGTTGCATTAATCAAATATGCCCCTCCCTCGTGGTCACCAGGGGCCTCAATACAATTAAAGTCCACCCCTACAACACGTTTGATCCCATAGTACAAAAATGGCACAGTAATTTTTTTAAAATAATTCTCTTTCGCGTCTGGCTATAGGCGTGATTATATATATATATATATATATATATATATATATATATATATATATATATATATATATATATATATATATATATATATATATATATATATATATATATATATATAGATATATATATATACACACACACACACACACACACACACACACGATTGGCTATAGCCGAGTGTACTGCATGTTACCAAATAATATGCGACCACTTGTATTGTTTTATTCGATATCTGGCCTAGAAAATATTGCTCTATCGTACGTAGGGGTATTATTTATGTAACACAATTTATTTACTGTCCCAGGCACTATTTCTTGCACGTCTAAAATGCCTATTGAATGCTGATTGACTTACTGTCACACATATAAATCCTCTGCTTTAACAGAAACGCGTAATACCTTTCAAGGTCGCTGTAGTATGAACGTGTATCATGTTGTTTTAACTTCTACGTTTGTGTGAGTAAATTCCGTACAAATTTTAATAATTTATTTTTCAGTATTTTGAAACGATTTTTCTTGTTCGCTCGCGGACTACATGGGAGAGGGAGATTTCGCTGTTTAAGGTTGACTTGTCTTACCTGAAACTAATGTAGGAGCAAAGTCACCTAAAGGAGGCAGTTTCACGTCTGACGAAGCCTCAGCTGCTTATTTCCCATAGAATCTAACCTCGTGGCAGGTTGCGTTGTTGCGGGAGACGTAATTACCGCGTCACTCTTGTTCCGAGGCTTGACGTGACTTGGGCTGCTAGATTTATCCACATCCAACCATTCTGTAGTGGGTGACTCAGAGTCTCCTTTGTTGTTCAACTGTCTCCGCCGGGGTGACGTTCTGGGACGACGCATCACCCTCCTACGACACCGTTGAGTTATCTTCGGTTCGTGGCTATTGATGTATAAGGATGTCGACTATTACATTTTCTGCAATCCCCACATTTTTACTCCAGCCTAAATTGCAGAGAAAGTAAAGCAATTCTTGTGTGGAACTAAATTAAGTAGATAGACATCGTACTAGCGTTTATTCCTTCAGTACAACTGATATTCGCGGATAGTGTATGGCGTATGTTGTAAAGCGTTTGGAAACTCCCCAGTACCTACCTAAATATTTACTGTAGTTATACAGTATCTTAGATTCGTTCATTCGATCGATGCGGTGTCTCCACGGTCGAGACGTGCGCTGTTTTGTTTTCGGTCATTCTGGACAGGATGCCGTATAGTGACCCTGTACATCACAGTAACGACATGTTTTCGGTTGACCTTCGTAAGTGACAAACCCACGGTAACCGTCAGCCTTCCTGTAAGGCGGGATATCACGGTAAATGCCCATGCCAACCCGGAGCGTATTGTTATTGCTTTAGTATTCATCTCGCACAGAAATACGGCCCCACATTACATTAGACGCTTACGAAAACATTTGTTGCCAGTTTCAGCTTGAATTTTCACAACCCGTACCAGTTATTAGTTTAACATTTCAGTTTCTACCGTAGCGCGAATTCGAGTTGCTGGATGCCTTCGGTATCTTTGGAGACTCGTGTAATGCCTATAATACTGAGTCTGCATGTATAATATCCGCGAATTTAATTAAGACATAATTTAAATGACCATCCAGTTCGCCTAAATAGATCACCTTTCTTTCATATGTAAGATATTTTTAATCCATTGGCCATGGTGAATGTCTATTGCCAGCGACCGAAACTAAACACGACACGAAACGTATTTTCCTTGCTGCAGACAAACCGGTCCCGGCGCCCTGGAACGAGCAAATGTCTCTCGATACCACAGTACGAGGTGAACACCTCGGCTGCTCGCGACCAACTACTGCCTAGACCACATCCGACTAGCTTAGGAACAGGTTTCTTGCCATGGTACTTATTTTTTAGCACACGGAATATTTGATGGCGTGTGGTTCATACAAACGTGTAAAAGCGGTTCTTGATGACGTGAGCACTTAAATACGCCCTGGTAAATTTCTATGTTCAACCAATTCGTATGCTTCCGCTGCTTCTAAACACACAATACCTTGTGCCCTTATTTACACAGGCTTCAACAGAGTTTACATTTACAATTTACTGATCCGAAAATTGTAATCTACAACAACTACTCGTTAAATACACACGGGATGAAAAAACAACTATCTTTTAGTGCATGTAATTATAAGTACATGCAATTTAACATAAATTCAACATATGTACCGCTCGCAGATTGTTAAAATGTACTAAAGAAATTGTACACGGATTGTAGATAAAACGTGAACAGTTTCACGTGCAATATCTTCTATATTACATTTCACTCGTTTAAAAGTACACTCAGTATTGTCACAGCAAGTGACGGAAAATGCCTGTAAAAAACCGCTTATATGTCGAATAGTTCTTTGCATATCTTCAGTCCGTATTACGTTAAATACAACACACATTTAAATAAATGTTCTGGAAACAATAAATGGATATTAATAGCACTATAAAATAAGAAACTCAAACATTTTACTTGCTTATAATTTCTAAAATTTTGTCAAGTGTGAAGCTACACTTCTTGTAAGTTGGTCACACGTTCAACTGGGCTTTTTCTCTGACTACCCTAACGACTAAAGGAGTCGGAGGCCCAGAAGAAGGGTATGAGACCATGGTACGTTTCGGGACTGAGCCCATAAGCTTAGGCCCTATAAAAAATTGCAGAACAAGGGCACATTCATCGCGGCTCTACTGGGATTGAGCAAGCATGGCCGCCGTTGAACCCTATATAAATACCAGTTTCTAACTATTGAAGGTAAGGGTGGAAAACCAGCATAGACACCGTAAAAATCCCGCGACAGTGATAGGATGCGCAGTAGCATACAATTTAATCGGTAGAAATGATCTAAAGGAATATAGGACGAATAGGATTCTTTGTTAGGCTTGAAATCTAGATACATAGACTTGGGCGGAAGGGTACACTCTTTTTCATTTAGCTGCTTGGGCTGGTTTTGTTTAAATTCGCTAATCAGAGCTGCAAGGGACCATTGCATCTCTGGTGAGAGCACGCTGTTGAAAGCACATACTTCCGTACATCCAGCTGGCACCTGAAACATAAGAAGTTTGACAAGTAGTGATTACCATTTTGTGTATGTTTGTTTAGTATATGTACATGTGAGGGTAATGTGGGAGCGGTATTTTTTGGCATACGCAATGAAAAATACGCGGTATCAAACAAGGTTGTCTTTGCCTAACACTCTTAGTGATAGGTTCTGGTTGTTATTTGTTTTGAAATCTTATCACCAGTTGATTGATAACGCTAGCTGCTATGGCACTAGTGTAAAGTACGCAATGCGGGCTGTCTACCACATTGGCGCAGTGGTTTACACTTATGTTTTGTGGGTATTTAGACCCTGCACGTCTTCCCAATTTTCACAGATTACCCGAGTGAAAATGAACACTAATACCATCATTAAGAACAAGCTGTCCCTTTGCGGCCACGCCCGCGTGTACTATAGCAAAGAAAAACGAAAGTTTAATTACGTATTAATTGATGGTGTTACTATATTATCTGTACATCTTTAAAACATCATATACAAGCAGCTTTATCCAGTACTCTTCGTTGAGCGTACTTCAATTGCAGAACATCTTTGTTCTTAATTCATCTTTATTTCTCTACAAAATTGCTGCCAGGCTGCAGCTTCGCCCGCGTGAAATTATGTAATGTTAACAGTAACTCTGGATAACATATGTGATGAAGGCATTAAACAGCTAGCGTACTTAGAAACAGTGAGTTATTTATTGTCTTAGCTCAGTGTAAAGAGCGCGCGCGATATGCTCGTATGTTGTCATAGTAATTCCCATCGCAAAGTCTTGCACGGGATACGAACCCGTAACCCCACCCCTCCCACACCACAATCTTTATACAATACCTGAGTAAATGCTTAAAGGCATGATGTGGTAATTATTTCGTATGTACAGGCTACAGTCTAAAGAGGTTTTATTTATGAGTCGGTTGGCAAAAAAAACACTGTTGAATAATTTATCCATGATAATTCTCTTTTTTCAGGAGACTGTAACACTTTACTGCTTTTCACATCCTTCATTTTCGAATTTCATAAAATACTGAATTTCATTTGTAGATATTTACATAAGCTTCATTCTTATCAAAAAAATATATTCCATATATCAACGGGTATAAGCGGTACAGAAGATTATTTGAAAACACATTTTATTTTTAACAGATTTCAAGGACGAATTTCGAAAAATCCTAGAATAACGTTCTTTGATATTTACGTAAGATTAAATTTAAAGAGTAAACCATTTCAATATTTCCACCGGTTTAGAACATAAGTCTGATTTATTAAAAACACGTTATTCTTTAGATTTCAAGGACGAATTTCGAAAAATTACCCATTTTTTATATTTGCTTGGGCATGATTTTAAAGAAAAAAAATCACCTCTTTCTCTGCAATGGATTAGGAGAAATCACGTATTAATGATAAACACATCTTACGGCTTTTCACCCCTTTAATTTTAGAATTTCACAGTATTGAAAAAGTCACAAAATTGAATTTGTTTGGACAATATTTTGAAGTAAAAAAAATGATATCTTTCCCGGTTAGTGAGATATCAAAGATTCTTTGACAACACATTTCACCCTTTTTCATCCCCTTATTTATCGAAATTCGAAAAATCTTATCTTAGTGGGCTTCTACGGGGCAATGGAAAGCTTCCCTCAAAATTTCATGGTTCTAGGTCCAGCGGTTTATGTTGTGCGTTGTTGAGTGAGTGAGTGAGTGAGTGAGTGTGTCAGGACACTTCATTTTATATGTTAAGATGATGTGTTAAGAATATAACCAGTACTAATAAAATCGTATATATTAGAGATATTTAATGGGTAGAGGCAATGATTTTTGGTGAAGAGAATTATGCAACATTTTGTTCCAGTGCCTCGCTTGCACATCTGCAGGTCTACTTCATGGTCAGTGATTAGCTGTTTTAAACTCTCAACATGTCTGGTATCTACCCGCAAATCACAGCCGGGTGGTGTCATAGTGACGTTGTTCTCATTGGCACAGTCAAATGAGTGACGCCTCTACAAGAATGCTCGCTACAAATAACTACGCACCATAGCTGCAGATGTTAACATGAGGCATTGAAATAAAATGTTGCATATTTCATATCACCAAAAATCAATGCCTCTATTAATGGGTGTACTAGTCTTGAAACCGCCGTTAGAGCGGTATTAATATTCACAGACTGAGACAAAAAGTACTTTTAAGAGGCGAACTGGGATGTCGGTGCACAACTGGATATATATATATATATATATATATATATATATATATATATATATATGTGTGTGTGTGTGTGTGTGTGTGTGTGTGTGTGTGTGTGTGTGTGTACGTATGTGTAAGTGTGTTTAATACTAAGGATGCAAATATTTTTGAGGGAATGCTGGACATCCATTAATTAAAAGACAAAACAAGTAAGTATTTCAAGTAGTTTTAACTAAAAAAGTACATTCTGTGTAAAATTAAATATGTTGTGTCTTTTTTTCTTAATGCTAGCATAACCTAACACCAGAGAACCGTGCTAAATAACATTATTAATTCGAAAAAATAATCGCGTATGTTATTATTCAACAGTTGGGTATTTTTATTATTTTGAGGGCATTAATACCACGATACTTCTATATGTTAATATACTAAACCACTACTTTCTTGTGATATATTCAGTCGAGCAGTTAAACAGAATATGTGTTTGTGAAATTTTATGATGGTTTAATAAAATAGTTTATGGTAAATGTAAAAGAAATTATTTAAAAGTAATAAACGTTTTCGATGTAAGGAATAAAGTACATAGTTACTTGAATTTTATTTTCTTTGTGAACGAACCTTCTGACTCGCGTGTAAAAAAACTACTAAAATTAATTTTCCACTACGCGTACAAATTTAAAACTAAAAATTTGTTTACTTGGACTGTCTGATTTACTTCGAAAAATAGTTGTAAAGCTCGACACCCTTTTACCTAAAACGAATCTGCCAATTTTGAACGATTTAAATTCTCAACAAATTTAAAGTTTTACGCTATATTGTCAAGCTACGGCGATTTCAAGTTGAAAGCAAACTATTACCTAATACTTTTACCAAACTTACCTGGTCAAAATAAATCACCGTATTATTTTACATAAAATGTTCAGCAGTTTCTTATCACTCGTGATGGATGTATATCTGCATACACTAAAGTTGCAAAACAGGCTTTCCATTCACTCGCAGCCAACGTAACATACGGACAGAGGTGAGATGTCTACCACGTAGTGCAGTAGAAACAAATGTGATATTTCACTAGTTGAGACGGTAATTTCGTGAGCTTAAATCACTCACTGAAATTTCAACTGAAGTTAAAATTTATTTTTATGTCGAATAATTTTTTTAGTCCTATTCGTGTCCTCAAAAGTTACCTTTGGATTTTAAATGTATGCGATAGCCTGTTAATTCCGTATTGATTTAAATTGATTGGTACTTTTAACCTGTCGCCAACTGGAATGGAAAAGTTCTCACTACATGTTTGCACATTGCGGCCTTTAGAGTGAACTCGTAGGGTCGCGAATATATTACTATCATCGTACAGAGAGCCCAAAAAAAAAAACCGGTCTGGGATGGGGATGTGGAAGCCCGGTATACGTTACAATCAGAACCTTTTTTAATTTGTTTACGGTGACCTCTAAAAAAAGGACAAAACAACAGCATGCTGACATAAACTTAAGGACGTGAAATACATTTAACATTTCGTCTGTTCGGAGTCCAATGAGAAGGACTAAGCTGCTATTGCCAAACTTGACGTAAAAATGCCAGACTTGACCACACGATAAGTGTGTATGTATATGTTATTGAAATCTGTATGTTTTGAATAGTTTACACGTCAAACTAAACAATCTTCTCATAAATTCATTGATAATATCCAGCTTTCAAATTATAAATTTTTATTGCAAATATTATATGTTCTGTGTTGTGCCAGGCAAAAATAAACGAGATAGCGGAGTTTATTCCTAATGTAACAGTTTAACTAATAAATGCAGACATACGCCAAAGAAAATTTTATTTTTGCACAATAACAGTATAATATAGTAGAACACTGTGAAATATCAGCAGTTTTTCTATGTTAAATATATTTAATAATACTTAGATTCTCCTTGATTTCTGGACATAAAATGTATATTCGAAACTACGTTAAAACTGTAAACGTGAATACACCTGACTGAAGAGAGCCCACATTCCTTAAAATGGGGGAAATAAAACCAAAAAGCATAAATTGTTAACGTCGTCTAGAATATGAAGTGAAACATTAATGTATTCGTTTCACACTATCATCTAACATTGTGGGCTACATCAGTTAACACCAATTATATAAAATCTTTGACAGTATAGCGTGTCAACCTTATATTATAATTTAATTTTCTACTAATTTTCGAAATATGTAATTAAAATTATGAGTTAATTTCGGAAATTTTACTAAACTTCAGGACATAACATCATAAAATACAACAGTAACAATATCGCTGGAGTCACGTTACCTGATAAATAAACCGAGTTTGATGAAAATATGAAAAATACTCTGTTTAAAAATTATATATAATCTAGAAAATTTCAAATGAACGCTACTTGAAAACTGTCACGTCATGAATAAATCCCATAAAATACAAGTAACTTTATTTTACATCCTCAAAAGTATTCCTATAGGTATATCTTATAATCAAATAATGTTCAATTTGCAGTCACTTCAATAATATGAAAACTGCATGGAAAAAATTCATACAGATCGTCACCATACAAAATCCATAGGTATTTGTATAAAATTCCATTATATTCGGTCCACGGGCACAAAAGTTTTAAGGGGACACACACGGGCACATTCACATGGATGCAGATACGCACACAGAAATATACACACGCATATACATGCATACTCTCATAAGCCTACGTTTTCTATTGAAATTAGGTTTGGTACACAAGCCAGAGAAAAAAAAATAAAATTGCAGTCTTCATTCTCTTCTTGTTCAATCGCAGTCACGAACTGTGATTTATGATTGATTTTATGAATAAAATAAACATCATATTATCCTTACTGACCAGTTTACAAAATGTACTAAGTTTCCGTTAGGTGTTTAAGTGACAATAAACAGTTTGTATTGAGTGACCGGTGCTGCAACTAATGATTTGTAGGCAATGAACCTGTAAATTTCCAGACGGGTGTCTTGATTAAAAGTTAAGTTCGGGTTCTATATGAATTTTCCATGTTTTTAGACACTTTTTGTATTTATTACCAAGCATTGTCAGGCGAGATGTTAATTATTTTAATATATTGGTATTTAGGAACACGTTCTAGTGCCTAAAATTAAATAGAATATTTCAAGCACACAGCAACACAGCTCACGTGCTTTGTTGGCAGCGACTTGAATAAGTAAGGACATATTTTTTATGTAGTTAGTTAAGGCCAACAACGATTTACTTAAAAATAGTGGACATTAAAAAATTTAGAATGTTATGACGCAATTCAGAAAATAGCATCATTCAAACCTAATTTAATAATTTTATGATTTCTTACCTAAGCATAGCCTAAAGGAGGATAAAATTGTAAATGACCACTGATGTGGAGGACAGAATGTTGTGAGTAAATAAATATTTTTGTCACATTTTCGCTACAACTAGACCGATTGGGAAACATTTTTGCAAGTTAAAAATACGTTATCCTATTTTAGTTACATTATTGTAAATGTGCCATTTTTGAAGACAGCATTACATTCTCAAATTAAATTGTTTGTTACATTTAGAGAAGTGCTGTTAATATTTCAACCAAATTTAATATTTTCGCAATTCATAATGTAGTATATAGCAGTGATTTGTGGCACAGAAGGCTCGATTATTTGAACCTATGTGGCATGAGGCAACTGAAGAATGGCTCTGAGAAAGGACTGACGTTCTCCAAGACCGACAGTGCTACCTACGCTACATGTGTAAAGAGTAAATTGCAAATAATTCCATTGAAACATCGAGGAACAAGAGCGCATGTACCTCTTCAGTTGGCGCATTATGATGTATGTAATCCGATGAAATAACAGTCAATTAGAGCGTAACGATGTTTCTTCACCCTCATCGGTGATTATACTTCAAGGGTGTTTGTCCACTTCTATAAATTTAAGATTTCGACCACTAAAATAACTAAGGATTTCCGAACTATGGTTGCGAGCCAAACAAATCGGTAAGTTACAAATTTACATACAAACAACCGGAGTATGCGTATGTCAACACTGAATTGTTGATTACACCGAGAGATGTGGGAATCCAGCTACACATGATTGGCTCTATTCACCTTTGAAGAATTTTGGGCAGGAGAGACTGTGCGACTGAACCGCACGTTTGTGCACAAAGAGCATTTTCTACTCATCGGGGCTGAGCTGGATTACTCTTTCTGAATTGAAGCAGTAAATACAGCTGTCTACTTGCAAAACTATTCTCCATCCAAAGGAATAAATGAAAATATACCAGAGGAAGAGCGGAGTCTTTGCAAACCCGATTTTAGACACCTGCAAGTCTTTAGGCATGAAGCCTCTGCAAGCAACCTGAAGCGAAAGTGTTGGTTATTTAGTGAAAAATGCGAAGGATGCATTTTGTGATTTCCAACAGATATTGACCTAAGCAGGAAACTACGAGTATTTGCAAGAGTCGCGATTTAGTGTTTGTTGAGAGTGAACGAGCTCACTGTAAACCTGATAAGTGTCGGCATTTAAACCTTGATCCGTCTACATCCCTTCAGTTACTGGGATACACGCGTCCCCAATGGACTTTGAGGATCGAGAAGTCTTGGTTCAACTGGGAGATATCACATGTGAGGAAACAGCAAGTGGCAACACTAGGTACACATCCAATGCATCGTGCGCAAAGTATTTACAAAACATGCAATTCTGACGAGTTCTTCGGGTACAAGGTCCACATTGACACCACTGACCCCCAAACCCTGGACAAAGCTTTGGTATACTTGGAAAGAAAACACTGGATCCATACGATGGAGGAGTTTGACTCACTAAGACCGAAAGTGTAATGAGAAATATCAATTTTGGTGGCTGACAGGAAACTTACCCACTTAAATGAGTATTCAAGACCAAGATAACCATCGGAGAAGGACTGAAATGTATTATTGGTCGCAGAGGGTTGTACACAGGAAACGGGAATTGTTTATGATGACATTTACTCCTGCAGTTTTTCATGCATTATTACTAATGATAATATCATTGGCTGTGAAGTTTGGCCTAGACATTTACCGAAATGATGACGTAACCGCCTTATTATTTGAAGAGTTGTCGGAAGATGTGTATATGACTTATGTCATGTCAGGGGTTTTTAATTGATATGATATAATAAAAAATTTGTAATCTTAACAATGCAATATATTATCTTAAGCAAATGGCAGCAACATGGCACCAAAAGATAAAATCAGTGCTTTTGAAGAAATTTGCCCCGCCCGCTCAGCAACAGATGGATGAATATATTTCAACACAGAAAGTGAAATATTGGTCAGAGTAGCTTATTATGTTGATGATATACTCATCGTCTTCAATGGCTGTCAAATTAAGACTGCCGTTAAATGCAGAATAATTAAATGCTTCAGGGATTTGTGTGAACTAAAGTATATCCTGAGAATAAGAGTTACCAATAACAGTATGTCAGGTAAGAAATGGATAGATCGAAAGAGTTACATCAAGGAGGTGCTGACCAAGTTCAACATGGAATAGTGTAATCCAGCTGTTAGTCCAAGTGACGTGAACAAAAGGCTGTCCAAGAGTATGACTTTGCTACCGCAATAACCTCAAAAGTTAAACGAAGGACCTTAATCAAGAGGCTATTGGACGTTCAATTTATATCTACAAAGGAACCTGATCAGACATTAGATTTGAATTTAAAGCAGGGAGCAGAGTCTGCAGAATTTCTGGCCGTCACATTGGACGACCACGAAAAGAATCATGCAATACTTAACATCAAACTGGAATTCCGCATAAATGAAACCAGCGCCATTGTAGGAAATTGTGATGTAGACTGGGTAAATATGTTGATGATGGATTGTCTAAAACACAAAATTTTAACTATGCACTATGCAAGGAGGTGCAGTAACGGGGAGCAGCAAGAAACAGAGTACCGTAGTACTATCGACTGCTGAAGCAGAGTACGTGGTAATCTCTGCAGTAGTCTATGTCAAAAGGTACAATAGCTCAAAGGCCTGGAAAGTGAGCTAGACAAAAATGGATTTCATACAACTACGAATATTTTGAGTAAACGTAAAAGTACAATAGATCTGGCGACAACGGCTTGGTATAGAGTAAGCATCAAGCACACTGAAACAAACCACCATTTCACGTGTCATCTCATAAAATACAAGGCGATAAAGGTGTTTCCTAGAGGTTAAGTCAACATGTCTGCTTATGAGCTAACGGTGCACGGCCAATTGCTAAGAAGCACTGTTTCAGAGTCTAAGGAATGGGACTAGAATCAGATTTTCTAGTAAAAGTGTTGTAACTGAGAGCATATTTTATGTTTTACCTTTATTTGTTGGTATTTCGTATCTATGCTTGAGTTTGATGTATAATTTACATACTTTGCCTACCATCCACATACACATTTAGCTTGAATTGCATTTAAATTTTGTCAGCGAATTAATTTGATAAATTAAGCCAGTTTAAGGCTGGCTTGCTTAAACGTATGGCTATTGTTTAGGGACCCCTGCTCCATTTAGTAACAGCTTAATTTTTTTATATAAGTGGTAGTTACAACTAATGAATGGTTATGCAGCGAAACATTTTAGATAACAGATATATAATGTTACCTGGTATGAAAATGAGATTGTAATAATTACACACGTAATCGTGTTAAGAACGTGTGTGCCTATATAAATAAATATTTCCGATAAATATGTTAATATTATATAATTACTAAAAATTATTGTATAAAATAATTTGACTACGCAATAGAAGCATGGAAGAATAAATATGAACGATTTTTTTCAGCAAGTTGTTTGCAGTTGCGCCAATCGTGGATTATTTGGAACGTTTTAATAGATGATATCGATTGACGCACATTAGACAAGACGCAAACGTAAATAAATATACGACGTTATCTCAAGATACGTCAAATCGAAAGCGGAAATTGCATAGAATTGCACAATTGGCCTCAGAGCCCCGCTGAAAAATCGTGGGTATAATTTTCAATCACAGCAATACCGCCTACTTCACATTTTCCAACAGAGCAATATACATGAAAATTTTTCATGGCAAAAAAAATCGGCGATACCGGGGGGAGAGAGAGAGAGAGAGAAAGTACTCTACCAAGGAAAATAGGCTATGTAAAGAGAATATTTATCAAAAAAAATATATTTTCAACATTCAAACCACGCATTAAATAGAATATCTATTGCTCAATCTATACTAATATTATGTCATTTTCAAAAAAATGTGATTATACGGGGCAGATTGCCACAATATTAAATTTCTCCCATTTACATTTCCACCTCCTAGTATAAAATAAATGTTGATAGTAATGTCCTCATATTACAATTACAAACCTCGTGCACTCGCACGTAATGATCTTGCATTAAGGTGCTATTTTTAATTATACTTAACTTTTAACAACATATATTCCTGACGAAAGCCAAATTTCCCAGACCTGGGTTCTTAGCCTACTTTCCGAAGGAAAAATTAGGTTTATGTGTTTAGTGTTATGTCTAACGTCTGGGCTATGGAAATTAAATTGCAAGAGTCTTTCACAATGGATGTCGTGGGGCCCGCGAGTGGTTCAACAATTTTTAGTAGGAATTTAAGTGTAGTACACCACATAGCAGCAAATCACCGCACTATATCGTCTCCCGAAAATCCCTAACCAGGACATGCCTTTGCGCCCTATCTTCAGCTCTGGCAGGTCTACATGCCAAATATTATTTTCTTCTTTTGTTTATATGTTTTACGGTGGGTTTTTCTGCAATACGGCAACATTCTCCCACAATGGCAAATATGCATAAAAAAACTTTGATGTCCATGTAGGTACAAACCGTCTTTCTTTGTTGATTTACTTGCTGGATTTCACTACCAGCGTTGTCACACATATATATTCCATTCAATTAATTTTGCTGTACTCTAAATAAGCTAGATTCAGAAATTTATTTAAATTGTATGGCAAATTTGTATTCTTTCAAAATACTGTTTACCTCTCCTTTTCCGAAATCTATCACGCGATACTGTACTTCCAGAACATTAGTGGCACGGTTAAAAATTATTAACATATCTGCGGGTATATTCAAAATTGTACTCTGGTATACTGGTATAACACAGCAAATAAGCCACTTTCAAGTGCTAACCGTATCTTTGGAAGGTGAATGAGTGGGTAAAGGATTAGCGCACCTTGTTGCCCTTGGAGGGAGAAATACTTCAAGGTCAACAGCATATAATGGAGAAGGAAAGTTGAAGCCACCTCATTAATTATCCAGAAGGGTATCTCATTGAAATACAGTGTCACACTGCCCACCAACTGTAAGGTTGAGAAGGCGAAGGAGATACACGTCAATTTAAATTTAAAACAGCTCGTTAGACAACTGTCTTACTGTAATGAGAGAAAGCAGTATTTCAGTCAAACAAAATATACATAGCACAAAATTAATTAAATGTGTATGGCTAAATAAATTATCTTGTTGCTGAAATAAATTTCCTTTTTTTTTTTTTTTTTTTTGGTCCTAATGCGTTTCTCAGGAGCGTAATAATTGGTAAGTACAAGTCAATATTCGGTTAGCTATAAAACTACTCTTCTGCCTATTCGTTAAAAAAATACGTGACAGCACAGAGAACGAAACCTTGGACCTATCTCAGTTATCACTGCTCATTAGTATCCACGACTTAGGCTGAACGTTGAGAATAAATTCACCCTAATTGGTTTATAGCTTGTAAAATGCATGCCATTTACGCATATAAATATATAAATTTTAGTTTTTTAATTTTTTTCTTTTTCTGATTAAATGTGTTTGTCAGGATAATTACTACGTGAATAAAGCATCGTTAAATAAAATTACAAATATAGCCATAACTAGCTTTTACCCACTGCTTTGCTTGTGTAGTTCTAAAACATTACGTGTTTTTTTTTTTTTTTTTTTTTTTTTTTTTTTTTTTTAAATTTTTTTTTTTTTTTTTTTTTTTTTTTTTACTTAGTACCAATACTCTTTGCCCAAGAATGATGTTCTATTTACAAAGACTAAAGAGTAAAACTACAGAACATTCAAAATATTACGATGCTAATGTGTACAATGTTTTATGTCAAACATTAGGTTCAAATAAATAACATGAATAATGTAATATATTGCACAATACATGTATTCATTTTTATTTTTAAATGTTATAAATGCAACAGTGGTGGCCTGCAGTTTTGCCTACGTGCATTATTGAATTTAAATTGTGATCTCTCATACAATGCCTACGTTTATAGAAATAATAAATTTTTCTTCAGTTAATACAGCAGCGAAGCAAAAGTTGGATGTTAACTAAAAATCAGTATTTTAATTGTATTTAAAACAAGTTATATTTAGTAGAGCTTAGTTGACTGAATTAAGTGAGTGCAATAAGAAAGAAATAGTGCTGAATAGTACACACATCCAAATCCAAAAGCAATAACATTGCTGAGCTTAGTATTAATGTTAAGCATGTACTACGACATTATTTTAAGCATAACTGTCTATAGTTACAGTAAACACACAACACCTAAATCAATTTAAATCCTAAAGGAAACATGCATATATCCAGGGAAAAGAAATTTATTCGTTATTTCAGAAACTAGGAAATTTCTATACCAAATTTTATCAAAATCCTTTGAACTGTTTTAGTGTGAAGAACAAGTTATAAAATTATACTCATAGCTTAATAGCTATCAAACAGGAACTGTGCGTTATTTCGGTGTAGAAAGTATACTGTATTGTATTCCAAGGCCTAAGACACATTCATGCAAAATTTTCTCAAAATCCGTTCCGCCATTTTAGCATAAAAATGTACCAGCAAAATTACGCTCCCAGATCTATAGCATAGTAACCATGTTTTTACGGGATAAAAAGTAGTCTGTGTCACTCTCCGGCCCAAAAATTATATCTCTACGCAAAAAAAAAGTTATGTTGATAGGATGTTCCACTGCTTCGCAAAAGGACAAATCAACAAGCCAAAACGTAAAATTTTGCATCTGTAATATTAGAAGAAATGCTTATTGTCACCGAAACTACTTAATACCTTTATAGATAAAATTAATTGTTAACTACAGCTTGCAAAAACATTAAAGTTCAGTTGGGCGAACAATATGTAGAATTGAATATTTCAAACATATCATTACACTGCCGTCAACCAAATATGTCATTAATAATATTGTTAGGTATATACTTTTCCAAATAAACTACATGTCTCGTTGCGTTGATAAAAGAATATGTATCACTTTTGGTACTTTTTTCTGTTAACTTAATAATTTGTTAGCTCGAGAAAATATTTTTTCGACCAATTCAAAAAGTATTTGGCTATAATTTATTTCAGTGTGGTCACTATCAACAATTATGAATTTATTACAAATTTAACTTACGGGTGTTCAAATGCCATCATGGTGTCAGATTTATTGACGTTACTTGTGACCACATTGCCCATTTGTGAAATTATTTGAACTCTCATAATCTTCCCTTAACGGCATGCCAAAGTCAAAATTTTCAAGTTACGGGGACATAATATATATATATATATATAAATATAACAAAAACAAACTCACTGGAATTTATTAATTGACGTAATTTACACGGAGCGTAGATATTGTGGACATTTTTTCTACTTTTCTAAAATATTTTAAATACACAGCAAAGTCCTTCAGTATATATTGTAATTGCCATACATGAAGAAAATATTCATTATTTTAAGACATTTAAGAACAATGTTTTATTAATTATTTAATTTTTTTATGATTTTGGTCCGTGACATCTTGGATTAGCGTAAATTATTTTATTCAATTATGATTAGTTGGTTATCGTTATTTCTATGTTCCCGTAACTTGCAAACTTTGACATTGTCATACCGCTGTGGGAATACTACGAGAGCTAAAATAACACAAGTGAAAAATATAGTCACTAGTAACGTTTATGGAATGAACACTATGTTTCACAAATACAAAATTATGAATTTTTTGCCATATGAACGGCTTAAATGCTTTCTGGAGGCAATAAAAGACACCATAGAGGAAATATGTAAAAGAGACTGACTTTCAAAGCATTTAATGCGTGTCAGGCCAGCTAAGAAGATAGCGAGAGAGGGGAAGATGAGTGCACGTTGCCTCATGCCTCCTATCCATAAGAAGGGGATGGGGGTTGGGATTAGGGATGATTAGGGAGAGATTTTGGTCACCGCTAAACATCGAGTTCTTTAGCGATCGGAGGCAGGGGGCGACATTAGGCGAGTATGGAGCAATGTCTGAATGAAAGAGCGGGGAAAACAGGAGATTCCCGAGAAAACCCGCCGACTACCGTCACAGTCCGGCACGATTCCTAAATGCCAAAATCCGGGGACTTACCCCGCCGGGAAACGTACCCGGATCGCCTTAGTGTGGGAGGCGATTGGTCTGGCCCCATTTCCGAAAGGGCCCCAAAACATATAAATTGGGGGAAGAAAGTGTATTCAAGCCCTTATGATTAAAAGTTATTTACATTCGTATTCACTTACTGACTCCATTCAGCTTGTCGAGCATTCCTGGACAAACCTAATCTGGAACAGTATCTCTACTTTCATGCGGTAATTCGGAGAGGGTCATAAAAATCGCAAAGCAAGCTTCACCGTTAGTTGAGCAGGGATAGTAATGAAAAAGGAAGGGCCTAAGCTTCCACCAATGTTGAACTTCTTGAATTAAGAAGAGTCTTCGCCGTGGTCGAATTTCCCCCATTGACGCGTGGGAACAGCATAGCGTTAGGAGCCAATATCTCACGCTTGACGAGAAGCATATCGCCTCTATTCGCAGCGCGCCAAACTGGCGTGCAAGGTTTTCCTTGTGGTCTTTTACCTACCGGACACTAAGCGGTGGCCCCAATATTTAATTATTGAATGGTATGTAGTAAAGACCAACGCATGCCTCTCGCTTTGCACTTCACGAATTCAGGTAATATTTTCGGAGATACAGCAATCTAAATATATATATATATATAAATATATATATATATATATATATATATTTAGCCATTTTTAGAGGCCTGAAAATCATGTTTCTAACAAGCGTGCTGAATTGTTTATACATAGAAGCATAACTTCAAGTGCATGTTCTTTTCGTAGATAAACATAATATGTATTAGTTAGGCAGTTTCGCGTAAAAAAAATACGTGTGACACGCTGCAACGCCGTCCATGCGCCAGTCGTACTTTTTGATACGAACATGTTTTAAAGAATATTTGTGTTACAGCAAACGATACTTATGTTTATGTTAATTTCGTAGGCAAGCGGACTTCAGTAGTTTCCAATTTGTACGTGTGAATATAACCACTAATACTGGCCAGGACAACAGTCCCACCTTGAAAACGTTTCTGTGGCAGATGTGTTGTATCCGTACGGCGATCGACGCTCTTCAGAACTGGGCGTGTTGGTGGATCTTGGTGACCAAGTTGTCCGGATGTCGATATCGTGCAGACATACCACGTCGATAGCGTCGCGAAATGTTACGTAGTGTGATTCAGTCGTTGAGAGGGCAGAGTAGGGAGATCTGCTGTAGTGTTGTCTAAATATTTATAAATTCTAGACCTTGATAGCCTGGGTACTAAACAATACATATATGTGACATAATACTCAAATCGGTCGGCTTGTTATGACCTGCTCACGACATCCAGGGGCCTATTCTTGAAAATACAGCTCAAGCGTTCGTGTACGAGCTATTTCGAATGGTGCGATTGGCATACGAACTGGCCTAATTTAAAAGAGGTATGCTCCACTGCCTTGAACTCGTATACGAAATAAGTGTATGAAGTGAGCACCGTTGGTCGACAAGATGGCAGCTATTCGAATGTCTATCTCGGCTTTCAAAATATGAGTTTCTCTGACAACTAGGACATTTAAACTGTTAATCAGCATAATAGAAGAATCTTATTATTAGCAGAAAGAATCTCAGTGTGACTAACACGACCAAACACAAAAAAAAAAAAATTCCGTAGTAATTGAAGAACAGAAATTTGCACATTATGTACAGTAAATATTATATTTTCGTATGAATTCTGATATAGAATGTGTGATGCTGTGGAAGCATGCTTGCTAACAAAAATTTTCGGGTTTGATACTCCCCCACAGATAAATAATATTTTTTATTTCAATAAATGCATTAATAAAAATAACCCTACGAAACGTTAGTTTGTTTTACGTAATTTTCTCTTTTAGACGCATTGAAACTAATCTTTATCTTCAATATGCAGAGACGTAGCAACTAATATTGTAAATTTATACGCACATGAAATATGCCTCATAAATATTTATCTGCAATTCTCCGGTAAATTACATTTATTCATATCACGTTTTCTTAGACCAAAATATAATTTTTAAAGAATTTTAACATATATTTGAACACAGAGATATTTTTTGTGTTAGATGGATTAAGTAAAAAAATTCTGAGTAAGGCTAACGAAACGAAGGCTTCAAGAAACTAATGCTTAAGTTACCTAGTTTTTACCCATAGTAATGATTTCACGTAATTAACTGTCGTAATTTAATAAATTAAGAACAAATATTTTCTTGGATTTTATACAAGAGGCCAAATGCCTACTGCCAATATGTAGAACATTTTTGTCTCAGTATTTGACTCAAATAAAATGAACGTTTTATTTTACGCTGTTACAACTGTTAGACGAATAAAAAACTTATGTGAATACACAAATAATATAAAAAAATACAACGGCGTGTAGGTATATGGAAACTAGCACATAGTTATCTTTTCCTAAGTTAATTACCTACTCTTATTATAATGTATTTTTATCATTGTGTCTGTATATTAGTGCATTGTATTAATAATTTACTGAGTTTTTTTAATGGCACAAATTTGTATGTCTCTGTCTCTCGCAAAAATTTACGACTCATAACTTGCAATTTCGGTGGCTTTAATTAAAAAATGTATATATATTAATTTTAAATAGCTTGTTCAAAATAAATAAATATGCATACAGTATTATTTAGTGGTAAAGCAAGTGTAATTATTTTTAAACTATAATTTTATCGCAAAAGAGCTTAATTAAATTTTTAACATATAAATTAATTAGTTACGGGTTTCTTTTTAAACATTGTCGAGAATTATATACATTTATATGTATTTATTTAAATATATATGTATATTTATATATGCAATGCACACACTTGTTGAAATCTTGCCCCATGGCTTCGATTTTTTGCGGATTTTCGTATGCGAAATCACCAATTCGGCCGTCTGCCACCACTCGAGTAGATTTTCGCATTCGAATCTAGTGTATGAGGTTGGCAGAATGTTCAAGCATACCAAAAGCGCATTTCGAGCGGTCAGGCGGGCGATTCGCATACGAGCAAAAACTCGAGCATAGGCCCTCTGGTATTTCCTCTCGAGCTGCCAGGGATCGCGTCCGTCGATGTTTATGTAAGGGATTGATAAGGGAAAGTACACTAACTGCTTGGTAAGGTGAAGTCACGATGGGTTAAGGGATGTTATTGCAGATATAATTAGCGGCGTATGTGTGGATGTAAGAACGACTAAATCAGATTGATGCATTGAAATCCATGCCACACCCCTCTATAGCCTACTTACTCGTCCTTGAAACACAATTCCCTACATACAATACAAGTACAACAGCCCCTCGGGCTTTCTTCGATAAGTCGATATATAAGTCTTATTAATACCGATGTTACTACTACTACAAGGGCATTGTATCTAAGTTCATAATGAGACGGCATAAAGCTGACGATTGTACCATACCATTGCTTACTACGCAACCATTTTGATGTTATATAATCATGATCATAAATTATTATTGAAGCGAATTCGAATATTGCAATAAATATTTACATGGGTTACTGTGTTTTAGTGTGAGAGTCAATGATTTTTTAATTATTAAATTGTTTTGTGTGATATGTGCATTTTTATTTACCACGATTAATAAAATTAAGTAATATTTTAATGAATAGCAAATATGTTACAGAGAAATTACTTTGCAGTGTTCTCAGCGTCAAAAATTACCTGAATTTTAATGCAAATATTAATATAATATGAATATAGAAAATTAGTGAATCAATATACATTGTACTTGTGTTACAGATTATGTTTGTGCGGTAAATGACAGGTGTTTCATGCTTTTTCTTCAACTTTAATGTGAAAAAATATGTATTTAATTAGTACTTAAATTCTTGCATGATTAAAAAATAAGCATAATAACCGGAAACAAGTACTGCAGACATCCCAGGAAGGCATGAAAGGGAGTCATTATTTAGAATGAAAAAATTTTGTGTCAATAGCAGAAGTATCGGCTTCCATTGCCTGTGCGAAAAATTCCAGGGGCTAATATATCGTATCTGTTTTATTTTTATATTATTATCAGGTTTTTTAAAATAATGATTTCTAGAAAAAATATGTATGCAATGGACCCCACAAGTGAATTTCAATGAGAACATTCACACTACGTGCTTATAAAAAGAGATAGATGTGTGTTGAAATTTTTAAATTTGAAGTCGATTTGAGGTAAATATAGCTACTTAAAGTTCGCGCTTTTAAAACGCCTGCGGAAACTTTCAGTGACGTGACAAGCCATAGTACTAACGGAGCCTTGGCAAACTAGCTGACTGCTGTCGCACTCCGGCGGAATGCCGGACTAAATTAGATATAATGAACCTGTTTACTGGCGTAGACCATTACTATATTACATTATTTCATACCCATATAATTACTTAACAATAGAACCACACAAAGTGTTGGCCACGATAGTGCAATGGTTACTCTCTGGGCTGATGTTGGAAAACTGAAGTGAGTTAAATAATCTTTCGGGTTAGTATAATATTGTTTCTCATATTTTGCTCAACCAACTGAGCCACGGGGGTCGGCTCCAATACACTGCACTATACCAACAGAATGCTATGCTAGCTTAAGCCTTTATATGACCAGTGTTGGCCGTTATGGCTTGTAACGTGAACCAATCAAAATATGTTTTCGGTCGCCTGCTGCTTCCCTGAACTTTGATTGCTTCCCATTCTTAAACTATAGTGTTTAGCAGAAAAATTTATTTTGGTATCTTCGTATTTCTTCATTGTTAACAATGTGGCGTACATTTCAACGTACTTAAGATTTCATGCAAGGGGTCTATTGCAATGGTAATGGTAAACATTCAATTGCCAGTAAGGATTTTTTCCAACTTGATTATTTTGATTCGCATCGAGTTATTTACATTTTTTAAAATAATTGCAAATTTTTGAAATATATATTATGCTATTTTTCACATATGTACTTCGATAAAAGTTGGCCCTAAAATGGTTATGCCATGCTATCATACATAATATGGTGCAGTTATAAAAAACAATAAAACTACTTTTAAAACTAAATAAAACAATAACGTTACAATTACAAGGGTTGACTGGAGAGGTGGGACATTTGAAATGAAGGAATAAATATGTAATGTATGTTGCATAGAGCCAATAATTAGGTAGAGAAAATATATTTTATATGACTTTAAGAAAATACAAATTTTTTTATTAATGTACAATCGAATTATTTGATACAATACTGCAGATGTCTGAGTGGGGCGAAAGGACGAAAAATGGCTGAAAATAAAATTTGTTATAAAAGTAATGAATACATTATTAAAATATCTTTAAAGTAAAAATGTACAGTAACAATAATAATAATTGTAATAATAATACTATATGTATGTAATATCGATTGATTTTATATGGGCGGGAGGATATTGAACCGTAAACTATAAACCGTTAGATTACAAGCATTTAAGTATACTGATGAAATATTTAAAAATTAATTTATATATATATATATATATGAAAACTGAGAGACACAAATAATATTTTTACTTAAATTATAAAGTATCGATTGACTTTTATATTTTTGCTTAGTGCCCGCCTCAGTCAGAGATTAGATGTTTTTTCAACAAGACGTTTGATGAGATTAAAAAAAAACTTGAAGCGAATTTGATGTTTTGAAGATTACGAATTTTATTGCTTTTTCCTTTTGTTATTTTTTAAAACTATTATCTGGTTGTTACGGGTTTTTTGTTGTTTTTTTTTTTTTTTTTTTTTTTTTTACGTTTTAAAGCATTTTTGGGTGGTCTTTATCCGTTGTTTGGTTATTTTTTACTGTTGTTTTAAATCGCAAAATCAATGTCAAAGGTCAATTCCATGATGGCCGGCGTAAGGTCATCTAGTTTTCCCACCGTGATGTCATAAATATGGCGGGTGGCACTACACACTGGCGTGGCACCGTCTTTAGAATCCTTGTGTCGAATCTCCGTTTCTATTTTCTTCTACTTCGGCACCTTTTATTTTATGTATGATTTTGTGTTTAAGTAAGTTTCCCATTTTTTGGTGACGTTGAATCTGTCGATCTGTTTTATTTGTCTATTGTGCATGTTTTCAATATATTAATATGCGATATGTCTAACAAGTTCGCTGCTAGGCGGTTCTGCGGTTTTGTAATATAGTTGTTGAATAATTATCGCTGTGAACTTCAAGCACTTAAATATTACGTCTGAATTTTCAACGCCCTCGGGATGTATTTGGGAAGAGTTCAATGAAAGTTGCAATAAAACTTTTTAAGTTTGACGTTACACAACTTTTTGACGTGTCCTCCACTCCCCGTTTAATGTGTTTAAGCGAAAATAGAACGTATGTATAAAACGCGAATGAAATTTGGCGCGTATACAATCGTGGAATTTCACGAACCGGTCTTTGTAAATTAGCGTTTTACTGACAACCATCTTGTACAAGACAAGTAACCGGCATTCACGCGTCGCCTGTAAGCTCGAGTTCGCATAATTACACTCCAGCTCGATATAACTGATTACTTCACGTCGTCTTAAACACGTTCCACCAGGGGACCTCGTAGCGCGTGTATAGAGTACCGCGCACGCAAATGAATCGAATGGTTTTGAAATGCGCTCAACAACGAAGCTTTGAAGACTGGCGAGGGTTACGTGAGGTAAGAATAAGAATCGAACCCGATTATTGGAAGTACACCCGCGTGGCCCTTTGCCAGTTTGAGAAGCTGAATCAAGGCACTGATAAAATATTATGTTTTATACAAAATTGTGTCGTGTAAAATCATTTCGTTGAATATCCGATATGGGTTCCATTATTCTGAACGTTATTTGCTAATTAAATAAAATATCCCATATTATTGTATAAGTGTAACTTTACACTAAATTTAATTTTGTTGTCACTAGAAATATAAAACTGCTACTAAATATTACTATTAATCTTACAATTATAAAATAAAACCTTTTCAGAAAAATGCTTCATTTTGACATTTAACATATAATAATAATTATAAAATTTGTATTATTATATGTTAAATGTCAAAATGAAGCATTTTTCTGAAGAGGTTTAATTTATTTAAAAGTATCTACTAAAAATTGGCCAGTTAGCGCGGTATATTAACAAAATTAAAATTTCACTGTCTTTGTGCATTAGTAAAAACTTTGTTTAATTTTAATGTTTGTAATGTTCTAACACACAGCAAAATACATATGAACGCCTGGACTGATATTGGATTTACAATTTGTTCTACTGTTTGACATTGTATCTTAACAAGAATCCCATATATAAACGTCAGAAAATTTAATTACCCCTTCTTGAACTGTTTTCTTGTATTTAATCAAATCATAATTTTTTTTTCCGACTTAGTGCAGAACACAAAATCCTATTTTGACCTAAAAAAACACATGTTAAAGTTTGTCGGTACGTGTTTGATACTCGTAGCATAAGTAGTAGGTACTTCATGAGGTCTGCTCTTATGGTGACTTAAGTAATGATTTTTGTGAATAGGATATGAGTAGGCGAGATTTGCCGGTGAACCTTTTTCGTGCTGAAAATTTTAAAAAAAATTCCTTAAAATTATTGAAAAATTGTAGCAAACTGTTTACAATTTTTCAATAAAATCGCCATAAAAATAAAAAAAAATATATTAATCAAATTTAAAAAGTACTAATAACCGTAAATTAAAAAAAAATATTATACATTTTGTTACATTTCTAAACTTTTTTTATCTTTATTTTTCTGGTAGGATTTTTTTCATACAAATAAAGGCACAAAAGCAACAAACTTTAAAAACTAATTAATTTAAGTGAATTTTAATAATAGTTTTTCTAAGGTTGTTTCATCACTTTATGTATAATAATGTTTACAAAAACTTAGAAATAAAATATCTACATAAATTAAATTTAATAAATACAGAAGTTCCAAACACAATTGTTGTCCCAGTTGATTGTGAAAATAAGTATTTTTATATAATGCCACTATCGGAAGATTTTATAATAGGAATTCAATATAGAATTAATTGGGATTATACCTTTGAAAATAAAAAAGCATCTAGAAAATATATTGAAAAAATTCAAGGTCGTGTTGAGTGGGACACACCTTAAACATCTAAAAAATTAACACAACATAATAGAAAACTATCATGAAAGAGTTAACTGGGATTATATACCAGTATTACAACAATTTTTAGAAAATTTTGCAGGAAAATTACAAGATATAGTTACTTGGAATTTTATCTAACACCAAAAAAAGTTTGAGTAAATTAGGATTATATCTCACAATATTAAAAATTGTAGTAAAAATTTACACAAAAATTTCAAGATCAAATTGATTGGGATAGTATTACATAATATTAAAAATTATCAGAAAAATTTATTGAAATACATCACGAGGCTATTGATTTATTACCTAAGGGCGTTTTCTATCAGCCAATGGATTATATCTAACCATTAGAGATATTGAAGTTTTGATAGCACCTGAACGATGCCGACGCGAGAACATAAAAATTACATATATTTTAACTACATTAGATAAATTAATTATAAAGAAAAAAAGTTTGTAAACTTTTAAGGCAGACGATCCGAAAAGCAAGTACGACCAGCGAGAAGTAAGTTATACACGAGTTTCATTCTGTAAATCTATCAAGAATTTTTTTTTAAAATTTTTTTTTCGTGAATAATTTCGACGTTATGTGGCGCAGTTGATGCTACCTCCGGTCTGTAGTTCTGGGCTCGAATTGCGTATAAACTCGTGCAAACTTGCAATTCTGAAACTTGAATACTGCATGGTGATGAAATCAGTGCAATTTGCTGGAGATCATTCGAAGGAGTGAAATTGGATTTATAGTTCACTATCCACTGAAGGTCCTCGTCAGTATCAGTCCACATATGCCGTCTTCCAAGTTTAGGACACCAAATACGTACAGGCGATAGCCCTAAAACTCTCTAAGGGTACTAAACTTCAAGGGAAGGTTTTGAAAAAGAAATGTAATTGAAATCACCGTCACCAATGCATGGGCTTGGAGGAAATCAGTCTAAGTACCACGTAAACTAAATATTTCTCTCATTATATTACTCTCTTGTACTTAAGAGACTGTAATTAGACCACAACGTTATCATTGCTGTGACTATAAATAAGGCCCTGACGAAGTCGCTGTCAGTGGCAGGGCAAACTTAAGACTGATTTTAGCCTGGACAGCTGTATCTACTTATCATGCTGCAGAGATAGCTTATTTAGAAACTTGGTAATTCTAACACTTGATGACTGGACTCCCAATCAGGTATCCAAACTGTTACTTCAATTAAAGATAATATCATCTGTTGTGAATAACACACTAGAGCAAATCCGCCGGCGACCTGGTAGTATAAACATACAATTTCAAGACGAATATCGCCAAATTTTATTAAACGAAGAATATACACTTAATTTTGCACTAATATTCCATTTTATGCAGTTGTAGGATTGACGATAATTTTAGTTTTGACGTACAGGTACACAATAAGTTAACGATGAAACAATGTTTCAATACGTAACATTTTATATTAAAATTAGCCTACATAACGAAATTGAGGGCCGTAGCGTGCCGGCATTATTTTTTAACATAGAAATACCATTCAATGTAAGTTTTCTATTTGAAGGGAAAAAAATTAACAAAAATTAACAAAGATTAAAAAAAATTACTCTAAATGCACTAAAAAGTAAAAATTAATTACATTATTTTTAGACTGCACAGAATACAATCAGTAAATTAGGATAGTAAAAAAAAACTTTGTTATATCCTCTCTCTCTCGCTCTATTATGTTGTGTGGGGATCTATTATTATTGAT
The DNA here is from genome assembly GCA_003012365.1 of Medauroidea extradentata. Lineage (NCBI taxonomy): Eukaryota > Metazoa > Arthropoda > Insecta > Phasmatodea > Phasmatidae > Medauroidea > Medauroidea extradentata. Next base: position 688 of record PNEQ01053913.1, on the reverse strand, counting down.
TAAAACACCGGCCGTTTATGTCCTTATATACTTCGGAAACTCCGACTTGTTCCGTCAGTCCACACGAGAGATTATCCACCCTTCGTGGAGGTCGCCGCCAGAGTCCCTTTTATACACGGCTTACCACAATCGTCCACGGTGGCTCCCCGCGATGCGTCCACCCTTCGTGGAGGTCGCCACCGGAGTCCCTTTTAAATGCAGCTTACCACAATCGTCCACGGTGGCTCCGCGAGACGCATCCACCATTCGTGGAGGTCGCCACTGGAGTCCCTTTTTTACATGGCTTACCACAATCATCCACGATGGCTCCCCGTGACGCGTCCACCCTTCGTGGAGGTCGCCACTGGAGTCCCTTTCATACGCGGCTTACCACAATCGTCCACGGTGGCTCCCCATGACGCGTCCACCCTTCGTGGAGGTCGCCACCGGAGTCCCTTTTATACGTGGCTTACCACAATCGTCCACGATGGCTCCGCGAGACGCGTCCACCCTTCGTGGAGGTCGCCACCGGAGTCCCTTTTATATGCAGCTTACCACAATCGTCCACGATGGCTCCGCGAGACGCGTCCACCCTTCGTGGAGGTCGCCACCGGAGTCCCTTTTATACGCGGCTTACCACAATCGTCCACGATGGCTCCGCGAGACGCGTCCACCCTTCGTGGAGGTCGCCACCGGAGTCCCTTTTATA
>PNEQ01053912.1:15570-45321 GCA_003012365.1 Medauroidea extradentata | reverse complement strand
TGGCAGACGACCACTTAAAGACAGGCCATCTTCCCAAAAGTAATTTTCTTTTTAGACTTTCATAAACATAAATAAATAAAATATTAGGTTTCAGTGAATAGGAAAACTTTTCCCTGCCTTCGGAAGCTGCCGTATGTTAGAGAAACTACGTCATGTAAGTTGCTCCCCCTCGGTTCGTCGTAGACATAACCCGGGAGTATATCGCGCCAATGTTACTCGTGCCACGGACGTCCTTGTGGCCTGTGGGGTCGTGAGAGCAAGTCACTGACCACTGAACTGTTTCCCTCCTGACACAGTTAATTTCTCATGTATATGATAGAAGGAGACCTCGCCGTTATAAAAGTGTATGTGTGTGAAGGAGTCCAGGGGACGAGGAAGAGAGAGAGTGAACACTGCTCTGCTGCGGTCAGCAGACACGTCCGACGCACGTCCGTAACAACGGTGTCGGGAACTTGCTTCGGCCGCGAGGGGAGAGGTCGTGGCTTCCAAGAGAGGTTGACCCCGACAAAGGGGGATTGGGAGTGCGGAAGGCCACTGCCGCCAAACTGCGCTCATTGCTAGCGAGATTTCCCCAGGGTTCGTTTCAGTTCGGCCGGCGAGGCGCTACTCCCTTGCCTTTCAGTAACAACTTGTACGACAACCCCTGCCCTCGATGATCCCACTCTGCCACCGCGGGCCTCTCGAGCCGCAGTGAGCGTACTTTGCGCGTTCAAGACCTTGTGCGGAGTACTAAAGGCGACATAGCAAGTGCATAATGCCTCACCCTAGTCTCTTCAATGAACTTGTCCGGCAGCAGATCACATCTACCAGACATTCAGTTATAACAATGTAATTGTGTGACACAATATTAAAAACAAGGGTACATGCCCACGTCTTGTTTTAGATTCTGCACCAAGATTTTCATGTAATAAAGGATCCACAAGAACACCAATTTTTTCGGCCGCGAGAGAATACGTTTTGAAAATTGCTGGAGGGCCTGAAATTGGTACACATGCATGTGGCGTTCTTTGAAAGCTAGTCATAAACTTAAATCACTAAGTTAGTTTTCGATTAAACTTCTATAGGCCAAAGCTCTGCGCAGTGATAAACATTATGGACAGGAGGCTACCGTATGCGCTTCAAATGCGTTGCTGGGCATTAGGAAATGGATTTTCTTTTTACTGATAGTTTTGTTTGCCCCCAGTGTGCTAATTTACGAAAAGAAAACTCACTTCACATGAGTGGTGGTACATTGAATTATGTTCCAATAAGCACGTGAGGTCTTCAGCACTGGTGTGGCGTGATCTGAGGAGCAGGGAAAATGAGATACTCCCAAGAAAGCCTGTCGACCCCATCGGGAAACGAACTCGGGTCTTCTTGATGGGAAATGAGCACCTTGAGCTGTTCAGCCAACCATGGCCCCCTAGAGAGAGGGAGAAAAATAACATTGGTGGAGATGGGAAGATGGTGTGTGGGAGAGAGGGAGGGGGAAGGTAGGAGAGGAACACAGTAGCATAATACAGTCTCAACAAGGAGCACTGCAAGCACTATCTAATTGACAGCAGAAGGAGTATACTGAACATTGGTCCTCTCAACACAGTTGCCACATAAACTGCGGAAAAAAAATATTTTTTGAGTTTCTAATGCATTCAAGCTACATAATACATATGGATACTCTACATCCAATTATTAAATTTTCAAATCAACAACCCAAATAATTGTATGGTACCAGGTAAGAACCTATGCTGGAACCCCGATACTAATAAAGTACACATCAACTGGAAAGATGATTGGTGAGGAGTAGTAAAATAGGTGAGTAGGAAGATGTGCAATTGAGACAGTGCAACTTCCCTTTCCCACTGATTGCATATCAAAGGTACCAGTCACTCCAAATATTTGTAAACTGCCAAAACACACTGGCAAGTATGCAGTTTGCCAATTAATTTCGTTATAACTTATTTCAAGTTAAATTTAGACCTTAGAATCGGAACACAGCCCATATTATTTATTATACCCTCAGATGCTAACTTTTGATAATTTAGAACGGCACACACAATTTTTAGTAGTCACATGCAATGTTGAGGGGGTATGAAGTCTGTCTGTCAGATCGTCATTTGCAACTTTGAACGGTAATCTACCAGCGGTTTGGTAGATTTTGAAAAAGTAATAATAAAACTAAACTGATGCTACATATCAGTATGGAGCCTTAAATATGCTGCAAAAAATATTCATCTTAAAAGACAGAATATATGAGTCCAATACAAAAAATATTCTTAAATATGCTATGCATACACAAAACTAAAAATTTTCAAGTTTGTTGGTTTATAGTTGCACAACTTTTGAAGACGAAAGTTTGCATACTACTAGTTCATAGCTAAGTGTTTAAGAGGCGATGTTGCATGCGATGTGCACATATGTGTCACCCTTGCTGTTACATAGTGTAGGAAGGAAGATGAAGTGGGGGAGTTGGCAGTACTAAAAAGGACTACAGTATGCAACATGGCACCGGGCCAGAACAAGAAAAATGTTGGTAGCGGCTGAATTTTGAGTTTAAATAAATGCATTTTGCGCACAAAATATATTTACAAATGTTCGGGTCAACGCGCACAAAATAAGCAGTGAATCGAGCGAGGTGGCTTTGCGCGGTAGCACGAAATTATTGAGAATAGCATAGCACGCCCGGACACAATGCAAGAGACGGGCGATCAGCTTATACCGGTACCGAAGCCGATTGATGTACAGTCGGGTAACGTCCAAGTAAACTGGAACTTTTTTAAGTTTCAGTTTGAATAGTATTGTATAGCAACAGGGCTCGACAAGAACAATGAAACCACTAAAGTCGCTTGTTTGCTATCCAATATCGGACGGGGATGTGTTAAGGTATTTCAGTCACGCGACACATCGAAAGCTGAAAAACGTAAAACAAGCGCCATTCTGGCAGCCTTGACAAACACTTTACGCCTGCAAAAAACATAATTTACGAGGGATGGGTGTTTAGCTCGGCACATCAAGAGACGAGAGAAAGTTTATAACAGTTTGTATGCAGGGCTCTGGTTTTGTGCTACGTGTGATTATGGGTCGTTAGCTGCGGAAATGTTACGAGATAAGACTGTAGTAGGGGTGTCAGATCACCATCTGCAGAGGCAACTATTTATCTGGTCCAAAGCTTACCTTGTAAGGGTCTATTAATACATGCAGAGCATACGAAGCTACAAACTACCAGCTGCATCAAATGGAAGCCACCAACACGGCGGACGAGACTGTAAACTCAACAGCCAGCAAGTCAGGGAGATGGAAGCATGGATTTTGGCATTTGCAGCTGAATGAAGCGAACAGCAGACTAACTACGTTTTGGGGGGCCTGGTGACTAACTCTACGAGTGGCTCCGGTACCCATTTGGATAGTCAACAGCACCCGAGGACTTCCAGAGGGCATTGATGGAAGTTCTTCAAGGACTGCATGGTATTGCAGTAATAGTATACGACATAGTGTACGCCAGAGGGCATAAGTAAGAAGCAGCAGCAGCATACCATAACCATAATCGTGAGCACTTATTGGAGAGCGCACAGAAGTAACTTGCGATTTAACCCAGAAAAAATTTGGCTGCACCAACAGCAAGTTACTTACATGGGCCATGTGTTGAGTGCAGAAGGTCTGGAGGCAGACCCACATAAAATACGAGCAATTAAATATATGCAGCCGCCAACCACAGTGAAAGATATACAGCATTTCCTGGGACTAGTGAACTACTGGGCCAAATTTCTTCCGGCATTAGCCACACTGTCGGAACCTCTACGCCAGTTGGCACAGCTTGGGTGTGGGTGCACCCGCAACAGTAGGCTTTTCAAGAAGTCAAAACCGCAGTCAGTAGCACACCAGTGCTGCACTATTACGACCCTAGCGAACCAGTGATTCTACAAGTAGACGTCAGTCAGAGTAGGCTTGGTGCAGCGCTCTTACAACATGGACAGCCAGTCAGCTATGCGTCCAAATGCCTGACCCAGACAGAGCATACATAGACATGGAAGCCCTTGCTATATTCTCTGGCCGTAACCGCTTCCATCACTACTTATGTGGTCGAACACAAACGTAGTCGTTCGCACGGACCACCAACTATTAGAGACTATTATCAAGAAGCCATTTCTGTCCACACCAAAACATCTCCAGTACATTCGTCTTAAATTGTAGTAATACAATAGCACGGTGCAGTACAAGAAATGTACAGAATTGTACTTGGCAGACACATTAAGCAGGGCACCAGTGCAGGAGGACCCAGGCCACAATGAATCCGTCATGAAGCTGAAAACCATCAAAGTCCAGCAACACCTGAATGTCACACAAACTACGCTGAGTAGTACTCAAAACCAGACACAAGACTGCAGGCATTGGTATCAGTTATTAAGCAGAGCTGGCCAGAGAGCAAAGCAGATGTGCCAGAGGAAGTGCGGAAATATTGGCACTGTATAGACGAGCTATGTGTACACGATGGCATGATTTTCAGAGGGGAACGTCTGGTGGTGCCACAAGTAATGAGGGCAGAGATGATACCAAGATCTGGATGCGAGCCTTCGCAAGGCAAGAGACACGTTACACTGGCCACATATGAAAGACAATATTCAAGAAAAGTCAGCAATTGCGAAACTTTTAGGGAATTTTCAGTGGCTCAACCGCATATGCCAATGCAGACACACGAAGTATCAGACCTACCGTGGAAGCGGGTAGCTGCAGATGTGTTTCAAGTATGTAACAAGCAATACCTAATATTAACGGACTACTACTCAGACTACTGGGAAATAGACAACCTGCCAAGCCTTGATTCTGCAGCTGCCATTAAAGTTATGAAGATTCAGTTTGCACAACATGGTATCCCACCTACAGTGATTACATATCATGCGACATGCTTCACGAGTTCAGAATTCCAGGCCTTTGTTCGGACGTGGGACTTTCAGCATGCAACATCCTCTCCATACCACCCACGAGGAAATGGGAAGGTGGAAGCATCAGTGAAAGTTGCAAAAAGCATCATGGAGACATGTCAACACACAAAGGCGGACCCATGGCTAGCGTTACTAGAATGGCGCAATATACCTACGCCAGGAATGAGGACATCTCTGGTACAAAGACTTATGTCCAGAAGAACACTTAACGTAAATTACCACATCTACGAGAACTTCTGTAACCGCAAGTACGGGAGAAGGTGTCAGACTTACTAGAAAAAAAAAAGAACAAGTACAAGCAACTCAATGATAGAAAAGCCCTCAACTTGCCAGAGCTAATGATAGGACAAGGGTTTATATCAAACCAGCACCTCAAGTCGAAAGCAAACTGTGGTACCCCGGAACAATTACAGAGCAGCTTTCATCGTGCTCGTATATGGCTACGACAAAAGATGGAACCCAATTGCGACGTAATAGAGAAGACTTTCGAAGTGCAAGCAGCCAATTACTGTCAAGCAAAGAAGACCCAAGGCAGTAAATAGAGGAGGCGGTCAAAAACGACCAGAGTATAAATCTCTCTGAAGACGAGAACTTGCAAAACTTTCGGGGGTTTCCGGAGCAAACAGGATACTCACGACACCAGCCAGGACCACGGAGCACAAGGCGGGTTAGGGACATAAAGACACCAGAAATGCTACCAGGAATAGAGATAAAAAAAGTGAAACAAAATGGATGGGAGGGAATATGACGTATTGTATGTTGTACACAGTGTAGTAAGAAAGGTGAAGTGAAGGGTTGGCAGTACTAAAAAGAATGACAGTATGTTATGGAGCCGGGCCACAACAACACGAAAAAAACATACACAAAACTAAAAATTTGCAAGATTGTTATATTAGAGATACACGACTTTTGAAGACGAAAATTTTGCATACCTACTGCTAATTCATTGCTAAGTGTTTAAGAGGCGATGCTGCATGTAATGTGCATATCTGTGTCAACCTTATTGATTGCTCACTTCTGTGTCATGAAACTTCAAATAGGCTGTGCATATAATAATGGACGTGAATGTGAAGTAGGCATTCATGATGCTTTAAATACTTGCCTACATTAAAGACGTGATCACCAAATTCGAGGATGATCAAATGTCTGAAGTCTGGGAAATTAAATAAACTATGTTTCATAACCTTCCTCGATTATTTGGTGAAAAATATGTATATACATTTTGTAAATGTTCCAGTTTTTATGGTAGGTGCTACTAATAATGAATCACAACACCTGAATTTCTTTCTTTTTTTAATACTTTAGAAACTCTCAATTCAGTCTGTCAGTCGCACGAGATATTCTAGGCGTTTACATTTATGAAACTCGCGATTGGTTTGCTTTATGAAACAATCGCTCACCGCTGCGTCTCTAAGAAACGGCGACCCACAAGTATACACCCTTGGTGACGAGAAACAATGAGTCTTAATACATAGGTATATACGCCCGAAATTCGCGGCCAATCACGCCTGTGATCGCGGCAATTGTGGGTACGTCAACACTCTGGTGACGACCATGAAGAAAGCAAATCTTAATCAAATACGCATACTCCCGCGAAAATCCGTGGCTCCGGAGCCCGTCCACCTCATGTGACTGCCACGACGAGAGTCCAAATAAATCCGCGGAATCCCACGAATACTCACGGCGAATCTGGGAACAACCACACCTCGTGATAGTCACTACGAGAATCCCCCCCCCCCCCCAAGCTCCTTAACTGACGTTTTCGCGGCACTCTCTAAAAAAACTCCCCCTTACACTCCTAACCAATCACAGTCTCTCTGGGTGACTGACAAAACTAAACCCGGTCTTTCCTCTACATCAGTTTAGTATTTCTTTTCAAAATTACCACAGGTTGACAATAACATACGCTCGAACTTGTTTACAAAATTTGGGCCCTTTATGATTACTAACAATCATATTTATAATAAATTACACTGTAGGGGGCAGGTGAAGCCACACTCCTGTGTTTACCTACTTTAACCTGTCAGTTCTATTTGTCACACCAATTCAAGGTATCGGGCCGGCTAACATTTCATGTTTACAGCTTTCTCTCTTCCCTTCTGCGTGGAGGGTTAAATGGCTGTAATACAACTGAAAACTCCTCTCAAACCCTTTGTCTCTCGCCAGTATTACGACGTTCATTCTGTGTAAAAATTTATTTTATGTTGTTTACTATTCTGTGGGTGTTTGGTTGGCCATTGTTAGCTGGGTGCTAGTTCTGGATACTATGATACTAGAGAGTGCAATGAAAAAGTTGCATCTCCTTTTACCCGGGTAGCACGTCGTTGCTGTCCTCTCGGGGCGGACCGATACTGATGTAGAATTGTCGGTATGGATCACAGTCGCGCGCACGGAGACCCCGACAACTAATTAGAATACCAAAGTCTCGCATTCACTGTCTCTCTACAATTACTAATCAGAGGTGTCTCGGCCCGACGTACTTTGTGACTTGGCGAAACCTTAATGGCGTCCCAACGCCCAAAACGACGACGGTGATGGCGCCTCGGTCCACAATACTCCGCGTCTCTACGCCTAGCTTCGAAGCCTGATGGTGGCACTCTGCCCTACCGCATCGCCGCGACTCGCCGGCTTGATGTCTGTCCCGGACCGACGCCGGCTTGCTTCTCCCTGATTTGCGCCAAGACCTCCCGTCAATTGGCCTGCAAGCTTCGGTTCATTTTGAGTCAATCAGGAGTCAGCTTACAACCGATGGTCCCGCCTTTCGAGGACAACAATTCCGGCCAGAACCGTATTTATTAAATAATTTCTCGTCGCTATCTACATTCAGTTAGATAAAATGGTTCATTTACTTGTTAGCATTTATGATTTCTTAATTACTAAATATCTACAACACAGTAACAACTAGTAAAACTATTGGCTGGACCCCTCCCCTCGTGTCCAGCTAGGGAGGTGGTTCGAGCGGGGGTGGAGTGAGGCCCCAAGACACTCTCTGCACCTGCTTCTCCTCTCTCGTTCTCACAACGACAAAATATATACAATTCCTTATTTTTTAATATAAAACTTGGTGCAGTAATGGTATCTTAATAAGAACTATTGCAATGTGATCCTGATACAATGACGAAGAGAACAAATGGTCAGAAGGCATAGCCTACAATGCATTTCTGGCAATACACACTTATACATGTGTGAATACGTGTGTGCACGTGGCATGTGCACCTCCACACACATTATGTATATACACACGTACACATGAACCCTGTTAAGAAATCAGGATGTCCAGCGAGCAATGATAAAAACATTCCGACTTTTCCAGGTTTTCCAATAGGAAATTAAAATTTTTCAGAAACATGAAAATACATAACGTACAAATACAGTATAAGCACATTAAAATACTCAAGTTGGAGGATATGATGCTTAACTGCAGGAAAGTGATTCTGCAGTATAGCAGGTGTGACCCTTCCTTTATTTATACATTTAATAGATTTTTTCTTAACATCTCAAATGTTCAGATGGCCCGTTTATGTCTGATAAGAAATACTTTACTGTACTACCAAATAAAGTATTGGATGATATCTACTAAAACAAATTCCAGGTACCAACAACATCTTCAACACAATTTGTCATCACTAATGATCTAGATTGGTACAAAATATGCATAAAAATAGTAGTTAAATTAAACACTTTTAGGAATCCTAAGAACACTCAGATTGAGGTCTATCATATTGGCTATCACAATTCTGTGACAAAAAGGATAGAATATTCTGGCGCTACCTAAAATTAATAACTGCTGGTTCAGATTAGATTTTTTTCAAAACTTCGTTGGAGACTGTAATAAGATTTTGACACAAATTTAAATTCAAATAAATGCAAATAGAGCCTGAGTATAACACAGTATAATTGGCATTTTTCTCCCCTTAGTACAAATAAGCAAAAATTAGCATATTTTCTGCAAAACTTACAGAAATATCCAACAGTTGACAAGCAACTATTTGACTATAGTAACTTCCAAAATTTTCAAATATTTCCCAGACACCCATATTTTCCTGACTTTTCCCGGTTTTCCTTGTTTTCCAGGTCGCCAGACATCCTGGAAATTTTTGACGGGACAGAAAAAAGTTAAACTTCTTTACCGGAAAAAAACTTTTTAAAATTACTATTTTATTCAAAGGCGTGGTAAAAACTATTCAAACTTATTATAGGAGAAAATCTCTAAAGTGGTAATTACTTATGCATTCATACATATATTACCATATTAAACAACGGAGCAAGGAGAACGGACAAAGGTGGCACAAGTATCATGTTGGACTCGCATTCGGGAGGACGCTGTATAGATCCTCTGCTCCGGCCGTCAAGATTTCAGTTTCCACGGTTTCTTGAAATCGCTCAAGGGGAATGCTGGCCTTAGCCAACTCCTCTGCCAGCTCCTGCCATTGTACCAAGTTGTATACAGTATCATCATCTCTAATGACTTTACTGCAGACAACATATAAGCCCACTACTATTGGTGTAATATATAACGCATATAACCTCACACAGAAAACTACATATTTATCCAGTTATCTACATTTCAATATCTGTGTACGTGAATTCTCACTGCCGTGAACTATAGTACAGGTTTCCTCATTACCTTTGGTTCTGGTCATCATGAAAACATGCAGGTCCAGAAGCGATTGCGTACATAACTTTAATAGACTATGTACTTCTGAAATGACTGGCCATGGCACACCCACAGAGCACAGCAGCTGATCCTACACTCCCGCAAACAAGTCAGTTTGTTTATATAAGGGGAACACTGAGAGTGAAAAAACATTTTGTTTGTACATAGAAATTTGTAATGAGCTACACATGTAAAATAAAGAACGGGTCAGTTTTGTAAACTCAAAACAAGGTATACTTTGCCCCTGCATAACTAACTTTGCATGTATTAATTTGTGGGATATTTGATGAAGGGAAGCAAGATTAGGTATTACAAAAAATTTATGTAATATGTAATCAGGTAACGAGCCACAAATCAACATAAGAAAAAATATTTTTGGTGCTGCAACCTTACCCATACTGGTAAAAGGACAACCAGTTTATAGTCGTGAACCTACTCTGCACTTGCAGAGGGTACGCTCAACAAAACAAAAAATAAACAAGGAGAACAACGAGCAAATGAAAGAATATGAAAACTCTTTATCCTATGTAATTGCTTCTGAATATCTTTTCGTAATATGTGACTAACATTAGAACAATGGAAATGGTTACATATCCAAATTTTAAACATGTGTGCATATTATTTCAAATTTTACAAGTTCTGTAAGGTTGAATTCACTAAGATTCAGCATGACGCTGAAAACATGTGAAACAATTCCAAAAGGCATTTAAACCTTTTGAACTCTGTTACATTAGTATCATAAGAAATTTGCATCAGTGCACACTTAGAAAATCTTGCGCAATCGTGACTGAGTATACATAACGAGAGCTCACACAAATTCTGTTAACAAAATATTCATTGTCCAATTAAATACATCACATACGGACGTCAACATTGTGTGTGCAGCATGAACTAGACAACTTTCTCAACGAAAGCAATCAATGCAAATTTAGCAATTAACGCCATAATGATGAGTATAGAATTTCACATCCAAAAGCTTCTGTCTGGTTCTCTCAAATCTCTAAGGAAGGAAATTTCAAAACGTTGCAAATACAGTAGAACCCTGTTATAACATTTTTCAAGGGACCTGTGAAAAAAAGTGTTATATGCAGGAAAATGTTATAAGCAGGAATCAATATTTTTAAACCAATAAATGGATATTACTCAAAAGTAACTTGAAATTTGATAGTTTATGTACAGTAAATAGGCCTGTAATGAGATTAAATGCAGCTATAGTTACTGTGTCGTCAGAAACATGATTAATACATACATTATGTGTATAATTGAGGCTTTCCCACTTGTCTTCGAAAGTTCATGATCGTCATCTTCAGAATCACAGTCTTTAATATCACTTTAATGTACACATGATACTTTCTCAGACATTAATTTGTTTTTTACTGTTGTTTTTAGTCTACAGCTTAGTTATTTTATCAAAAATAATACAGTTAAAAATTTTTTTTTACCAAATTTGTGGTTTATATCTCAGAAAAAAAGTGATGTTATATGCAGGAAATGAAAATACAAGTGTTGTTATAAGCAGGAAATGAATTCATTATGCTTTATGGAAAAATCTTGGGACCAAGGAAAATTGGTGTTACATGCAGGAAAATGTTATATCCAGAAATGTTATAACAGGGTTCTACTGTACAGGGAAAAGAGATGCTGAGTCATTAAAGCTATTTGACCAACGGGTCATTGCGGCGCTCATCAACAAGAAACACAATTACAAATATTCATGAAACATTACCCTAAAATATCTGATACAACATTATTAAACCTTGACAAAAAATTTTTACGAGACGGCAGCCCAAATGGAGTTTAGAAAAAAGAAAAAAACCAAGTTGCACTAGAATTAAGCACATGACAGCAGCTGCCTTGCACGAGGGAAAACAAGTTCCCAACCTAACTAACACAAAGTGGAGCAACGGACTTACATGTTTTCTGAAGTTAGAACTACGAAGAAGTGACAAGAGCTGCCCAAACCCACACCCCAGCTTAACTTTGCCAGAGCTTAACCGCGCAAGCACGCGAAAGAGGAGAGGGTGAAAATACGAGAACAAAGTCTAGAAAGGAAAAGCAAAGAGATCACGAACCAAGCCAAAGAATAAAATGTAGCATCGATGTAAGTCCCAAAAAATTCCACTGTGCGCCACCGTTGTCACTGAGTACTAGAGAGTGCAGTACATTTAAGTCAGTGTTGGATACATGACAGCAAAACTTGTTCTGCGATACCTAAAGTCTTACTGTTGTTCCTCTGCGAGGTAAGCTGAGAGTTCTACATGTCATTACACATAACAGTGATCGTAGTGATTTGAAGACAGCTTTAAAGAAACATTGTTTATTCAACTCATTTGCAAGAAATAGTTTGTGAGATCACATTTGGCAAAATAAGAACTGACCACTTGCTTCATGAGAAATAATAATTTTATAAACAACACAGTAAAATTGTTAAAAAGAAGAGTCTTTTTTAGTATGTTGAAGCTTCACATAAACACAACTCTATAGTACCAATGTAATTTACAGCCACTCCCCTCCTACATATTTTCTTTTAAAAATGACAAATGCTAGATAAATTTTAGTTTACCAACACTCCAATTTAAAATACTGTATGCATTTATTTCATATTAAATGATAGCAATTTCATTATATGGTAGTTATGCAGCATAACCAAGCAAAGTAATTAAAAAACTCACAGAGCTAAAGCCATACAAAAATATGCAATACAAGTTGCGTTGCAATGTAAAACATTACTGTAAAAACAAGAAAACTGCTATTTCAGGTAATTTTTTTAAAGGAAAAATGTTCCTCAAATAAATATACGTGTTGTGTATTATAAAATTTTTTAATGGAAAACCGCTTTACACTGTAGACAATTCCAGTAATTTTTACAAAATTTTCAGACAGTTCCTTCTGGACACTGAACATCCTATCAGTGCTTAGGATCTAACAATGATAAAATAAGTATACCATTGTATTTACATTACCATACAAACACTGTGAACACTCAATAACTCACAGAGATACCCCTCACTTCAAATAACTTGGACATATGTTTGAAGGAAAATAAAGTAAATTTTTATTTATTGCTAGTAAGCCACACTGAATCCTAACTACTAAGATTCAAGAAAACTGTTTCCCTTAGTTGAAAATCAGTAACTACATTGCATTACAAACAGTAGTTACTTAGTATTTGCAATCCTTCAATGAACCAGCATGCCGAACGCCGTTAAATTTTTAAGGAGCGCGTGAGTAGAACGCAAAAAAAGCATGCTGTCTGAGACTATCAGCATCCACTCTAATCATTTTGTACTCTTCCTTTGCCCAGTGTATCCAGCAGAGCATTGCTGTATTATTTTTAAAAAGGTTATCATTTGTTTATAACAGTGGCTACACAACATGAGTGTCTTTGAACGTCACAAAATTTATGAACATAATTAAAAAGGTAAGTGATGCACATAGAATATTTGGATTTAAAAACCAAGTGTCTTGGATATAAAAGAGACAAAGGAAATGTTAGAAGTATTGGCTTTGAAGTGAGATGACAGCTTAAGCCGCTTGATGAACAACTATAGGCAGCAACTGACAAATTCAAAGATAACACAAAAAGTCTGTGGCATTTTCGACACTGGAGCTGCAATGTTAATAAAATTATTGTAGAAGTGTTTTAGTGCAGACACCACCAGAGTTCAGTCATCCTGTATTAAAACTGGTGATTTCTTTCAAAACAATTACAAGTCATAACGCAAGGAATGTCAGCATGAACAATGCTCCTTTTCCATGAGGCAACTTGTCTTCCTTTTATTCTCATGTACTGTATTTCTCTTTCCCCCCCCCCCCCCTGAATTCAATAAGTTTCTTCTTGTGCTGTTATTCCTGTTTTACATATCCCTGTCAACATTTCTCTTCAAATTTTTATTGTAAACAGAGATTACTTTGGTCTTGCAGAGTCTAGCCCACCCAATATTATATTTACTGGGTTCATTAGGCGAAAAAACAGACTGCTGGAGCCAAGTACTTAAAAATATTACACTGATTTGTCCATTTAAAATAATAAATATTCTTAACTAAAAGACATAAAAACATTCTGAGAGAGCCAAATCCACACCTGTTTACAGTACATTCCTACATTATGAATACAACAGGATTTTTTGCGCTCATGCCCCAACTTCCCTGTCTCAGTCATATTTTTCAACAAAATTGTAATACTAAATAATTAAATGTTCACCTATCACAATTTTTTCTTATAGCATTCATAATTTGTGAATACCGACATTGCACTTATATTTTCTACGATTTTTAATGCTGCAAACTATGTAATACTGTAGCCAACCATAACATTATTCCAGCTCTATTCACTTGCTGCAAAGTCATACCTCCCACATCTACAAAAAGTGCACATCCGTTGGTGACATACGACTACGTATTTGCTTTCTTCAACCATTGCCCTTCTGTATAAAAACAACCAGATGACCTCAACACATTTAACCTGAGATATCAAGAGTTTACTGTACAAGAAAGTACCAAATTTAATTAAAAATTTTAATCATTTATCCCAACAGTAAACTACAATTTTAAATATACAAATATAAAACTACTACTTATATTCATAAATATGAAGTTACACAGCTTCCAACACTTAGTATAAATATGGCACTACTCTTTTACATGTTCATTAGTTAGTGTGCATGCACACATTCACATATACACAAATATTTTCACTTTCATTCAACAATTGTTTTCCCAACAGGCATCAAGGGCACATGTGCTTACTTAGTACTGCAGTAGACTCACAGTATTCCCGCAGTATATCCAAAACTGCTCATTTACAATGTGTTCAAAATGTGTAAATGCAGTTTAGAACAAAATAAAATCAAATAAATTACACAATATTGGTCACATAAAACCAGTACTGCATATAAACAAAATGTCAGGCAGTTGCTGAATTTAAGATATGCACAGTAAATAAACTAATTTACATAAATTGCAGAAACACGTAATTTTTATTAAAGGTGAGACAGATTACCCAGAGATTACTAAAGGCCGGACTACCGCAAGTCTATTGTACTGGATTGTTACTAATAATCGTAAGCACTTGGGATACTATGTATGTAATGCAACAAATATCAATAACTTAATAACATATTGGAATGAGTATTTCACAGTAATATCTACAAAGATGACATTTAGTGCACTGTACAAATGGCACAAGTTACATTAAAATTATAGACATACGTATGTACCACGTGCATTCTTTATACAGCATAATCAAAGCTTTATCAAATAAAAACCTTACTTTCTCTGTCTGTCTCATCATCTGTACTAGCAGTGTCAACTTCAATAGGCCTACAAATGTTCAACCAATGTTGTATTAACAGAAATAGTGTTTTCCAAGTCTGATAAAAATTATAATGAAAACATGTATTTTTCCTGTCACGACATTCCATTCAAAACTGTAATTATGACTTTGTAAACCAACCACAACAGCTACTATCCCTATGTCAACACAAAGGACCTGGCACTGGCAAGTGGTATATAGTCTTCAACAAAACTACAATTTAAAAGTCTCCTGATAGTAACTGTGTCAACATGCTGCTCAATGCCCTCGTTGATATAACCAACATGAAAGTAAACATCAATCCTCAATTATGAATTACCTTACAAATATTGTACAGCAATTTGTAAATGCAACATACAGTACTAAAACTAAGAAAACTATTTTAATAAAGTTACATAACATTAAACTACATTATTATGTTTGAAATGACTGCTAAACTACACTATGACAACACAAGTCCAACACAAGCTAACTTGTCACATTGATTTAAGTTGGCCATAAAGCATGCCAATCTGTTTCTAATATTGTAGGTACCAAAAATAACAAGATAAACGTACCAAGAAATCCCAAATGGTAGACTGTAACAAACTGCACAAGTATGCTTGTTAACTGACATCTTATACAATATGACTATCTCACAAAACACTACATAATGCCTTCACAGCTGCACGTGATATGACAAGGCTTATAGCTAAGAAGGTGAAAACAAGAGCTTAACGTTGCACAAATGTCAGTTGTTTATGTAAATTTGCTACTAAAATACGAATACAAAAATTTAAACCATTATACGTATCACAAAAACAATGATTACTATCCACAGTACCTGTGTTACTACGTTAAATTATAGTACACAGCTAATACTAAGAAAATTTTTTCTTCGTGTAATATATGTTTTAAAACTACAGTAACTACAACACAAAACAGCATTATCCATTATATATATCCACTGGGATGAGAACGTTGAAACACAATCATCAACCATTGCTACTGAAAAAAAATTATCGCTGTAACTGTTTTTGTTCCTTGGTTTCTCTAAATGGATCATTTCCCATAGTTGTAATACATTACCTAACATTCATGACCAGAACGTTTTGATAGCAATACAGCACTGAACCAGGCAAATTTTCTGCAAAATACACTACCCTTTCAGAATAACTGACAATATGGCATTGCCATTTGTAATTACGGAAATGTTACAAGAATGAATGATACGGCAGTAGCTTACACAATAACATACAGATACTGTATTTTGCTCAGGTCTTAAAACTATGTAAGTTGCACCAAGCCCCGTACAGAAATATTCTGAACATGACCCTAATAGTTTTACTTTGACTGTCCACTCACTGAAGCTGGTCTACACAAGCAGAATGTCACTACTGTTCATTCGGACAAGAAATATGAGTTTTCCATCTTTTTATACTGTAAGTCACTGCTTATCAGTACTGTATTTACTACCAGTCTGTGGGTGCTTAAGCCCATTTCTACTGAAAATTTATTACCTAGTGGTCTAAGTCAATAATTTCGTGTACATTTCCTGTGACCGGTTAGGACTACAAACATACAGCTAATAAAAAATACCTAATATATCTACATAATAGTCAAGTTTTCAACACATGACCTTGTAAAAAAAAATTTATACACTAAGCAATGCATTCTAACATTTAACACTGCTCTTAAAATAGAGCATTTAATCTTCTGTTAAATTTACATGTTGCCTATCCTAAAGAATACCGAGCTCTAGGATAAAAATTTTTTAAGAGCCTCCCACATATAACAGTTTCTTGTTGTTGCCTAATAAAACTATATCCTCACTTGAACTGTCTGAATACTTACTGTAATTGGACGACATTAAGCAAAAAAGAACCAACCCACAAAATAATCAATTTTGAGCTAATCATACCACGCAGAAGAAGAAGGTCCGAAGTACTTCTTAGAAAAAGAGGACGTACTAAAGCCCAACATTTGATGAAAAATAAGAACTCGGAAAAAATAGTTAATACATGACTCAGATACACACAGAAAACTTCGACCTTGAATATCTCAGTTCCTATTAACTGCTGGTTGGTTACTTTCTGCTTAATGCCGTCCAATTATCTTTTCTACAGTCTAAGTTTACCCTAATACTATGTACATAATTTAATAAACCAGTAGACAATAGGTTTAAACCTACTGTGTTGTTAGAATCAGTTTGTGAGCACTCTTAAAACTAACCTTTGGAGAAAAATGCCCATACATGCATAAGTTTCCTGTAAACAATCACACGTAAATATGCAAGTTTGCTGGCAAAGAATAGTGGCAAGTACTTCTGCACATTGGTATAATATTAAACATTTGAATGTTCAAAATTCTTATATGAAATGTGAATTCTTTCTATGGTACATGGTGCAATGGTAACATGTTGAACTCAAATTTGGGAGAAAAAAGGTTCAATTTTGGTTTTCTATAGTTTACCGAAATTGCTCCCAGCGAAAGCTAGGATGTTTCCTTAACAAAGGCCATGGCTGACTCCTCTCCAAGTTCCTGTCGTTGTACCAAGTTATGTGTCGCCATCTCTAAATAAACTCGTTGTTGACTAGATGTAAAGCTCAGTTACCTACCTACCTACCTTTCTACGTTACAAAAATGTAGAAAGACACACCAACACTGGAAAACATATTTGAATTGCTGTGTTTTGGAAGAACATTAGTTAAAGATGCAACTGTTAGGAAGTCTTTGACTGATACCCTTTCAAAACACATACAACATTTTGTGTAATTGTAACTAACAATAGAAAGCACT
Organism: Medauroidea extradentata; assembly: GCA_003012365.1. NCBI lineage: Eukaryota > Metazoa > Arthropoda > Insecta > Phasmatodea > Phasmatidae > Medauroidea > Medauroidea extradentata. The sequence goes on along the minus strand of PNEQ01053912.1, from coordinate 27,656 downwards.
GACCGATGTTGTTTTCATACCAATTGTTAGTTGTATGTCTGGTGACAACAGAAAAAAAATGATAATGTGAACTGTTGAAATACTGATTGATACTCTTTCAAAACAAAGAGATTTCATCTGTCCTTGTATGTCTAGAGAATTACAGTACGTTACCAATGACAGACACTAATCATCATAATGTCAGTTACAAAGTGGGATGATGCACTTATAACAGACTGGACTCCTATCTCGGAGGACCCTTATTTGATTCCCAGTTTGGCAATCCTAAATTATATTTTTCAACATCTCACCTGGCAACTGTTGGGATGGGTCCTCAATGACAGCCATTGCCATTTTGATATCTCTTGTTGATTCCCTGAGCCACAGGTTCTAACTCTACTGACCTCTATAAAAGTACGTAGTATGCTCATACATACTACTGTAGGTCACGTGCTTTTATGACTGCAGTACAATAAGCACACATTTGGTTGGCTTAGAAGTTAGACAATTGCTTTCCGCTGCTAAGGTCACTATTTCAATCCTAAACTTCAGTATGATTGAAATTTTATGGGTAAGAATAGACATAACATAGTGTAGAATTTTGCTGAAGATGATAGTTTAGTATTTCACTTTGGTTTTCACACTTCTCCCTACCCCATCTATTCTCAAGCATTCAGAATACCATTATAATAATCCCTCAAGCAGGAACTCCACCAACAGTTTATTCCCTGAAAGACTGATATCATTAGGTGGTATAGCCATATGTGGCTCAGCTGCCAACATGAAAAATTTTTATATTTCCTCTCCTTCCCGAATGTACAGTACTGTATTTTCTTTCAACTTCTAAAATAGTAGCAGTAATTTTTACCATATCTTAGAAATTAACAATAAAAATATGTATAAATATAATAAACTGCCTTCAGAGAAACCTAGTTTCTATGATCACTTGTACAATCAAACCAATATTCAACATTATACTTCACACCAAAATAAAATTATATAAAACATGTGTAAATTCTATTAATTAAGACACATAACATATTTTCAAATAGAAAACTATCAGGAATGTTGTAAAGTAAACAACTGACAACCATGTGTCACGAAACCATGTTAGAAAAAAAAAATATTCTCAGCCGTTCTGTTCATGCTCTCAAAACTACTGTACTTAGCAACTTACAAGCTTACAGTTGTGGCTGGTTCATCAAAGAACTATGCCTAAATAATACCTGCATTAAATGAGCACAACAAAGACATTAGAATGTTGGTGCATTAAGGATGAACAAACGATCTTCCTCTTTCTTGATCCACCTTAGTAACTTGTTGACTGCATTTATAGCACTGTGCTTTGTAACTAGTGGCTCGAAAGTCACATATAACTCAAAACCTGACGTCACCTGTCAAAAAAATATACTGCATATGTAAACAGTTTTATCTTTCATAACTCTAATAAACGGTAACTTTCACACAATTAAAACTGCACATAAAAATAGAAATTTTGAAAACTGCTCCACCAATTTTGGTTTCAAAAATTTAATTCTAAGAGCACTAAAACCACTAGCACTACTAAAACATGTAACTTAGACCACACACACCAAATAACATGCTCAAGTGCATGCAGCACACACATACATGCACTGTGTATGACACATACCTACTTAAAAATAGTTGGGCATACAAAATACCAACAAACACGGTAGTTTAGGATTTCACCAGCTATATTACAATTGCCTGTGAGCTAAAACATCAGAACCCCATGCCACTCAAAAGCGCAACCATAACTATAATCTCCGTCTCCTGCTACAATCTATGTTGCATTCAAGTCTTCTCACACTTGAAAGGCTGACTTAGGTTGGAGATAATAGCTGGGTTCACATAGAAACCAAACAAAAATTAAGAAACAAACGAAACTTTGCAAAAATTTGGAAAAAATTAAAACCAAAAACTAACCAAAACTAATTAAAAGAATCTAATATTTAAAAAATATATAAAACATAGATGTGTGATTCCTAACATTTAAACAAAACTAGCATCTCGGGGGCTTTCACTAAGTAACCTACGTAAGTTAACAAAGAAAAAATATTTAAGGTACGGTATTACAATTTAGGAATTACTGCTAATTGCAATAAAATTCAAGAAATATACTGTACATGAAATCTATATGAAAATTATAAAATATTACTGACAATATACAATGTTACAATAAAATAAGAATAAATTAAATAACTTATCTACTGTATAGCCACACACTATTCTGCACACAAACATCAACTGATATTAAATTGTTTTGGAAATTTGGTATTATGCATACAAGTACTTTTAAACAGCTTCTGCAGGAATTATGCACTTTAATCTCTCAAATTTTCCTGATAAACGACACATTTTTAAAAATTTAAATACCCAAACTGAATCCCTTAACTATAAGCTATGTTTTAAGAGAACTGATGATGCTCGCAAGGGCAAAGGAATATCAAAATACACAAGAAAGCAGTTGCTTTGACCAAAACATAGTTTTGGTACATATGGTGCCATCAAAATGTTACTACAATCATTTACACCTGTCTCTTCAGAAATATGCACACAATCAAATAGCAGTGGTTGTTCCCGGCACCCATGGTCATAGGGTTCTCACGCACTAAATGAATGTACTTACCCATTTGCCAACACCTATCTCCCTGCTGATACACCTAGTAGTACATACTTTACTTTACTTGTAAGTTATTAAACATAGCAACATCTCCAATACAACTTTAAAGTTGAGCCTAGAGTAATTTACTAGTATTGTTGACAATATTTTCTATTCCTTAGATTGTAAATGCACAGCAGCAATAAAGTGGCAAACTTAAGGGAGATCTGTACTTGTCATCTTCAAATTCTTTAATTTTTGCTGTAAGTGCCATACAGTGAAATTTATTAAAATATTCCATCTGATTATGGCATATATACTACCATCTTAATTGTTATCAATATGTCGACCTCCACTACTATTATTAGATTTTTACTAGTAACGTTCTGGAGGTAGAAGGCCATTTCTTTCTACAAATGGTCACAGGTATAGTATAAGCAATAGTAGTCCAGCAATGCCAATTGTATACAATGTGAAAAACTATTCCCTTTGCCTTGTCGAAGCAATAAACATTATAGTAAATCTGTAGGCCAAATTAAATGCAGAAGTTCTGTTATACCAAAATGGCTAGTACTGACCCCTCTTAAGTAAAAGTAAACATTTTGACGCGGCAGTTGGATCCTCTTTTGCCGACCCAACGGATGAATAAGCCACAAAATATATGTGATGCACTTGCTGCTACACCACAACCGGGTAACGACTGATGATGTCTGCCTAATATGTTCTGTTCCTGTTCTGATTTGTCCAAACTTGCCGAATTAGTGCATTTCTATTTTCTAGACAATAGCTGTCAACATCAAACCAAAGTAAAAACAAATGATGCTGACAGAACACCTCATAAAACAAAACAAACTTGAAATGGATTACGATGTTGGTTGGAGTTTTGCATATATTAATTATGGTGGAGTGTCTACCCAAGGATTCCATTCCAGTTTAAGTCGTAGCTCAGTACAGCAAATTACCTACGTTTGTACTCATAAGCTGACACTCAGTCTGCTAAAGGTTTATAGCCACTAGGCTACATTATGCAACACTTGTTACACGTATCTATTTTTTACTACATTAAGATGTTTAAAATGAGGGCTTAGCTAATGCCTTTACGGTAAGCGATTCCACCCCCGAAGTTTCACTTCCCCACGCCAAAGCTCGCCTACGCGCCTTACACCTCCATTCTCTACCGCCACGACGCCACAACTGTTAACAACTTAGCCTACCATTTCTCTACATCTGCCAACAAGCTGTGACTGCTCTCATCCTGGGCGGGCACTTGGACTTACTCTCCAACGGAATCCAGAATGCTCTTAAAAACCCTAATTTATCGTTGCAGACTTAAAAAATGTTGCCATAACATTGCCCTTCATATAAATAAATTTAATTACACAACAATAGAAATGGACAATATGCATAATTTTAGTTAAATGGGGACACATTCCACCGCCCTACGGACAAGTAGGTCCGCGGCACAATAACTTGCCAGTACTCACACTGCACTACCACCCACGATACTACAAACAAGGAGCTTGCTGACAAGGCTGCATGCCTGCACGCCCCTCTACATGCCTCCTTGAGCCAGAACTTTAACCTGCCAAATGAATCACATCCACGAGAAGGCGAACTCATTACAGAAGTGAAATTTTCAAAATCTTAAACAAAAAAAAAAGTTAATTAGAAAAGATGCTTAGATTTAATTCTCTTTAAAATGAATCCAAACACAATATAAAACAAATAAAACTTACCCGTACTATGATTACTTCCAAACTCACATTAGCAGTTCAATTTAAATTGTTATTTAATACTTTCAATTTTAATTTTTGACTAGTATCCCCAAATAATATGTTGGATAACTCAGTATAAATCTGTGATGCACTTCAAATTTAACTAACTTGGAGCAGTTAAACTGTGTTACAAAAAAATATTAATGAAGTATTTCGATTAAAAAACTGATGTTACCATATGATATAAACTGTGTGTCAGTGCACGTCACAATATCAAAGTTACATTTACTGCCATGGGTTAACCGTATTATTGCTCAAATATGCAGAATTGGTGTACTGTATTGCAAGCTGGCTAGAAGAGTATCGTTAGGGAAGGAAAGTTGTAAGCCAAGGAAGCAGAAGGGTGCAGGAAGGAATGGGTAGGTAACGTACCTTTTTCTCATACATTACTGTATGTGTGGTGCAACCTACTGTACCAGAGGGAGGGAGGACCTACACACGTTCTTTACACTGACCATAGTTTTTAATGGATCTTCACACATTTTTTTTAATACGGTTACAAATTATTACTGGAATATCACAACCTGAATGATTCATTGTGGTGGGGATTATACTAAATTTTTTAATGACTTCCACGATTAATTCTTTAAATTTTGTTGTAGTATTTATTTATTCACGTTTGTGATTTCTGAGAGTATTTTATGGTGCCCAACAATCAATACACAAAATCACTGATTTGTAAAATACAAGTTTGTAAAATTATAGTCTGGCTGTACAAGTTGACTTTTACGCAAAGCACCTATCAATGTCACAGCACATGATCACGGAGTTCTTTAAGTTTTCTGTCAACTGAATCCCGAAGCTACAATACAGTTCTCATGAGCAATAATAGATGGAACTTACCCAGGCCAACATGGTCTCCTTGTGCAACTGCTGGTGCAGTAACTTGAGGGGCCGTGAGGCGGCATGCAAGCGATGATGCAGCATCTGGTACAACTCCAGCAGGCGCTGGGTCTCCTCCTCCGTGTGGTAGGGAGACTCCAACCCAGGGCTCCAGAACTGTGCTGTTGATTTGCACTTGTACAGGAAGTGCCGCATCTCAGGGACCCCAACCTGGGATGCCATAAAGCTCGGCCGGTTCACCGACTCGTTTATGGCCTCCAAGCAGTTTCCTTTTCGCAGCTTCTATTTTAACCAAGAACATACATTTATGTGATGCACTGTTTCACAATTCAATACACAGAAATCATGCAAATTACTAATTCTTTGAGCTGATTTATTTGTGTTGAAGAAGTGTTTCTTATGAATTCAAATATTAATCACACAAATAACTTCAAATTAAAATCTCCCTAAGAATTGATCAAATCACAAAACTCCAATTACATACTGTAAATTCTAGTCAATAACATTAAACAAAATTACATAACACTTATACTTAATTTTCTTTATTTCACAGTGCACAGAACATGATAAAATATGGATGTGTACACTTAATGGAGTAACTCAGCCACGTTCACTATACTATACCTTTTTATTTATGTATTGTTCTAGGAATTAGTTTAAAAATATTTAAGGGGCAACAATGTACACAATCAAGTATTTTACACATTTTATAATTACATTTTGATGTACAGAATGTAAGCCTTTGAAGAGATAAAAATTAAAGCAACATTCAATTTAAGGGAACTGTAACAAGCAGAAAAGGAAAAAACGAATTTTTTTTAAAATTAATATACAAGTCCATAAGCAAAGCGAACCTCAACAATTTTCTTCTTGGCATCTGATAGCGTGAAGAACACATCTCGATCGACTGTGAGTAGCAGCAGACATGCTTGGCAGTCATCTGACAAATAGGACACGTGACCATGCAGAAATCCACTGTTACAACACATACATTACAGCATTAAAAGAACACACAGAGTAGCATAGCAATTTATTTTGAATAATCAATTTGCATACTGTATTACTTTTGTTACATGTACAATTAAGTTATGCTACAATACGTTAAAATAAAAATTAAGTTCAGTACGGAAAAATTTCACTGTTACGACCTTACTCATAAAGACCACATTCAACTGGATGTAGTTAAACAGAAGGGAACAACCCACAGTTCAGTGAAATCGAGATATTCAAGGTCAGCGTTTACTGTGTGTATCTAAACCTTTCTGGCCTCTTTTTATTCTTCAAATATCATAATTTGACACATTTTCCTTTTCTAGGACTTACTTTTGACCTTCTCCTACTTGGTACGAGCATCTCAAAATAAATTTTTTTTGTGAGTTGGTTTCTTTTTGCATAACTGCATCCAATTACATCCCTTTTCTAGGAACCATTAAAAATGTAAGTTTAAAAAGCTGAAAATAAGAAGAACATAGTCCAAAAAATACAATTGTTAAGAACACCGCCTACCTGCGCATTATACGCTTGTAAGAGACGGAGGAATAAGGTCGACTTTGAAGTGTGCAACAAATGCTGCATCGTCACAATGAGCCAAGCACTGAACTAGTGTGCAAAGTTCCAGCCAAACAGTTTTTACTATGGGACTTTCAGCAACAACACTATCTTTCATTGTATGTTACAAAAGGTTCGCTCTACAGGCCTATTTTATTCAGAAAATGAATACTCTTATATACAAATTGCAATGAAAAGTCTCAATTCTGCCATTTTCGCACTCAAAAAATGTACGTCTTAGAATTGAAAGTATGTGTGGCAAATATATACAGGCCTGTATAAGGGTCCTTAAATGCTTTTTGTGGCCTACCCATGTGACAACACATGAAATGGTTTCCGCATTAAATCAGGATTGTTAAAGGTCTGGATGCCTATTTACAATCCTAGTGTAGTAGACGCCGACCTTAAACTTTTTAACCACAACACACTGTGGAACTCGTTGACAATTGCACAATACGCCACACCACCACCCCACAACTATCAGCTGTAGCCAATAATTGTTGGATAACTCTGGCCATACATAACCTTCCCCCTCCCCTCCAACCTAAAAACAAAGTGTTCTCATGTGCTATGCTCATGGTTGCATGAACTACAGAGCATCCCAACCTTAGATTGCAGTACAAAGCTTATGACACGCGCTGCTGCCAGATTGCAACCACAATACGAAGTTCGGGAGGTGCACTACTTCAGAATTTTGAGCTTTAAAACATTATATGTTTTATTATTATAGATGATATTACAATTTATATAGCATCGCGCTTCAAAATATGTAATTAATAGCATTTTCTATTCCTTAAAAATAAGAAACAATTCACGTGACATTTATTTATTTGGACGTTTTTACGTGCCCTCTAACAGCACAAGGCCTTGGTAGAGATACACAGGAGGAAAGGGGGAAGGAGTCGACCATGGTCTTTGGTAATGAACCATCCCAGCATTCGCCTGGAGTGAATTCGGAAAACCCTGAAAAACCGAAATTAGGATGGTCAGAGCCGGGTATTGAACCCGGGTCTTCCCGAATGCGAAGTGAGTGTTTTACCACTGCTCCACCATAGTTGGTTACCAAACAAAAGAGAGTATATTAATGTTCTGCCGTGATGTCACTTAGGCATATCACTCCCACTACTTCTTCGATAATTATATCTTATGCCTAAACGAGAGCATTTATAAAACAATATTTCTACCAGTATTGTTTAATTTATTGTACTGTATATTACTTACTTTTTCAATACTTAAACATAAAGTTAACGGTAATTACGAATTTTCATCAGTCAAAAACTTACCGAAACCAGATAAATTTTTTTGTCGAGGAACCAAATTAGACGCCGTAATAAAACATTATAAACAAACTGTATAAAAGATTTATTTATACGTTTGCTGTAGTTAAGTATTTTAAAAATAGTTACCATACAAGTAGTAGAAATGAAGGATCATTGCCTTAAATTTGTTTCAATATTTCATTATAGTTTGATGTACTGTGTTGCTATTGTTTCTTCCTATTAGCGTAAACGGTTTGTTTGGAACAACCTGAATTTTTGCTTCCTTTCTTGTAGCCTACCTATATTACGGCTTTTTATTGTTTTTACACACATGAAATTTTGTTTCGAAATTAGTCACCATATACAATGAATCGCTCGGCCGCGAGACACTGTGGTTTCGCTACTGAACAAGTTTAGGACACGGGACGAAGGAAACTACCGACTAACGGTAGCCTGTATCTTATTTATTAACCTTTCCAGACAAAACCTCATAGTCAAGAAAGATAACAGGACTTTTTTCTCTTCAGCCAACACTTCAAGCAACACTCACTCAGCTGTCTAGTTTGTAGGGCGAGCACACGACGAGCACATAACAATAATACGCCACACATTTTACAGCAATAAACAAGAGAACGGCTAAAGCTATTGAGGTGGGGTTGTTTTTAAAAATAGATTTAGCTCATTACGAACAACTTCCTCGCTTTCATCCCCCATCTAACTTGAATAGCAAAAAAGTTTCTCACAGACCAACTTTTTGATGTTTCAGGTTGTTAGAAAATGCACATAACGTTAGAATAAGATTTCTGTACAACTAACGAAAAAAAATTTAGTCTTCAGATTTCTTTGTTGACATCCAGATATATGAAATTACCAACCATAAAAATCTGGATACGATTTTGCTATTGATTCATTAATTATAATGTGATTTATTTAAGGATTCATTAAAACAACAGTACCAAGTTCAAAATATTCGTTGTCTAAATTTTTCAATTCTTAAAATGGTGTAAACGATGGACCAACTAGGTATATCACCAGATGCATGTTTCGATGCTACACAATATGCAAAAATTTTAAGATCAAAGTTACAACGTGAAGATTTTAGAATTATTGGCAACAGCGCACACCGAAACAAGGACAGTGCTAACTGCAGTTACCGTGTGTTGAAAAGAAAGAGTGAATGTCCATATAACCCTATACTGCAATCTAAGCGTAAGGCGCTCTATACCTTCTCTGTTTTGTAGTTATTGCAGCTTGGATTTGTGGTTTGAGCCTGTGTTTTGGAATTATATAAAGTTTTAATTATTGTTTGATGAAAATTTTTCTAATTTATTAAGTTCAAAATTCACTACACAATGTTATTGTTGGATTTTGAGAATAAGTGAAGAATATCAACACAGGGTTATTATTTTATTTAATCATGTTGCTTGCCATAAATCTGTGATCGGTAGGTGTTTAGGGGTATGATAAAAATGTGCCGAATTAAGTAATAATTCTGTAATGTGTTAGTTGGGTCTCAGAAAAACTTGCTGAATAAAATTGACTTAGAACAGTAGAGACAAAACCCTGGGCACACAGCAGCACCTATGGTTGTAAAGGAGCTTCTTCATGGTAGGCGAATTGGAAGGACGTGGAAGAGAGGGGAGCGAATGCAATCAATAGTAACAAGGTTGGTTGAATTAGCGTTGCTGTTGCTGCTCTTCCGTGGCATGCAGCCTTGTCCCACAGACCTATGTATACTCGTGGGACTGCAGTGGATCTTGCTCGGCAGCTAGTTTAGGCTGAGCCAATGCAACCATCTCCCAGCCCAAAAGCTGAGCATGAGTCATTGTTGATGTTACAGGGTGAAGTATGCTGGCTGAAATGATCCTTTGGCCAAGGGCTTTCACCACAACTGTGCAGGTAAGGCTAAAGAAGGAGTAAAGCTGAGCTGCGTAAGGAAATGATTCACTACGAGCTCACAGTTGGCCAATGCAAGGCATCCTAAGTGCAATGTCCCCGTCAAGAGAACAGGACTGATGTAGGTGATTGCAATGATGAGGAAGGAACACAGGGTCGTAGCGGACAACACAGGAATCCAAGGAAGTGTTATTTACTCTAAGAACTACGTACAACCCCCAGTCTGTAGCTTGAAATTAAGCCTGTAAGTCCTGGTTTCCACAACAGACCACAGTAAAATTCATGTTATGAAGGGAGTGTACAGCTCTAGAGGCATCTGGTGAACAATGGTATAGCTAAGTCATGGCAGGTGCTGTGCAATACCTGTATAATAAACTCTGAATGCCTAGCATGAGCTGTGATGTGGTACTTGGCAGATGCCATGAAGGTTATCTCAAAATGAGAGCTCCCAGCAGCTGCCAACAAACTCCTTGCATATTTCTGCTGTGCCTTACATGTGATATACTTTTTGAGCTGGTTGAACTGGGAGGGGAGCAGGCCTGTTAGGGTAAGGGCCATCCTCTCTCCTAAGGCCAGGATGTGTGCCGGAAATGTGTCCACAAGGCATTCAGGTGAGCCTCGTCTGCTCACCCAACTTATGCACTCTGAGGTAATACAAATTTCAGGTCATCAGGTGGTGACACGCTTCTTAGTCAGACAGACTGCAGGAAAGTGGCCTGTGTCGTGTAAGCCAAAAATGCCCAAAATTCTCGTTGGTCGAACAATGACGGCACTCACTGAAAACAGCATACTTGACAAACACAAGTGTGCGTGCCAAATTTCCATTTTTTATAGCTACATTGGTCGAGGAGGGACAAGATTCATAATGTAGGCACACCTAGAATCATGCTCATTGTAAATACTATTTCCAACCCCACCAACACGGTTGAAAACAAAATTTTCATACAGCTACACATTTATCTAAAAATCTACTGCTCAAGAAGATGCTAAACAAACGAAGACCCTGCAATAAAAGTTGGTAAAGACTTTCCAGCTGCAATAAAATGAATCAGTCACTTCTGAAGTCCCATGCTTCTAGCAGTATAACAGAAAACACCAATCCAATTTAGTGCTTTGCATACAAGCGCAATGGAGCACTAGATACATCTATCAAAATAGCTCTTGTGGCTTTTAGCTTCTGAGCCTCAGCAAAATAGCTCCAGGTATGCAGCACTCTTAACCAAACAAAATAGATCTGTGCTTATCTCTTACTTCTAACCTTGAGATAAACAGAGTTGCTGCAGTTTATTGCACTACAAGATAAATGCAGCCTTAGGAAATCTCAGAATCTTGAACAAGCCTAGTCACTGAGCAAGAGAGAGTGAACAAGTTTTAAAATGCACAGTTCACACAAATGTAATTCAGTTGTCAAAATGGCCAGTGTTGCATCCAGATTCTATGCCAGTAAGTACAGAGAAGAGTATTCAGTAGCTGAGGAACCCTGACTTCGGTGAGTGTGTTTTATGGCCCCTTAACAACGAGGTCTTCAGAGCCTATGAGGGTGAAGTGAAGTGGCAAACACAACAACCATGCCCAAGCCAGGATTCGAACACATGATCTCTCACACCAAAGACTTGCGCCTAACCAACTAAGCTACAGATGCCACGCCCCTGGCTTAACATTCACCTGAACACAAGCATGTCACAGCATCCAGCTTCCATTGATAAGAGTCGTCAGAGATGGAAACATGGGCTTGAATAGTCAGGATACAAGAAATGAAATGGCCATAGCCAATACACACAGTAGAAAGGAATCATCGCAGGATTTGCTTACAGTGATTTTCGGAAATAATGGTAAACTGAAAGTGAAATCTGCAGGTGACATGTGCAAAGAAAATTTACTAAAATTTGGAAGTGAAGCATAACCACATATTTCAGGGAACACTTCAGCATAAATTACGTAAACTGAACAAAGAACAATATGTAATCACTAGAGACATGAACTTTTCGCGAAAAGAATTTTGCCCCACTTTGTTCCAGTGCCTTATGTGCATGTCTGCAGTTCTGCTTCATAGATATTGGCAGCGTGCCTTTGAACTGTGACGTTTCTCATTTGACTGTACCAATCACAATAAGGTTACTGTAACACCACACGTCTGTGATTTGCGTGTAAAACCCCACGACA
>PNEQ01053912.1:0-15470 GCA_003012365.1 Medauroidea extradentata | reverse complement strand
GGATGATAACTCTGTGATTGAGGTGAAGAATGCTGTTCTTGCAAAGATGCAAACAGTCCTTACAACCCACTACTGTGAAAATAAACTGACTTAAAGCAGTTTTGTTTTATTTGTGTATACAAAAATTTTCTACATTTGTTTTAAAATCAAACTGGACGATGTAGCAGATAAATTTGAATGCTATACATTTTATGCATGTATTAAACTTAACCATGTTACAAACAATTTCATAAGTAATATGTACAACAACCACAAAACCTATGCTACAAATATTTTTCGTGGAAGCCACTTGTTCTTACTATACATAATAGGTATGTAGGATACTTCACAAACTAAAAAAAAGTGTCGTAAAAAGCTTTCTACTTTATGTTGTATGAGTTAGAGATGCGTAAGAACCCAGGTCTGGTTACATCCAGGCATACATACGTAGTAAGAACCAAGATCTGCTTACATTTGTGTAAATAGAGTAACACAACAGAATCACCTCGAATCAAACTTTGGCAAGCAGATTGGTGTCCAGCTCTCAGCAGCCTTGAACGATTCTGATGAGTTGACAAGGTTGAATATGAGGTGGAGATCGGCAGGATGTATAAAATACTTCTTCATCCGAACCAGTGTGATGAGCTGGTTATTAGCCAGCAATATTGCAAAAACCAAGTTCTGAAAGAAAAAAAATACCATATTGTACAATGTTAATATTCAATGAGTATTCTTCAGATGTATGCAAATAAAAAAAAGAGTCTAGCTGGAAAATTATGTTTTATGACACTGTTTTAACTGACTTGCTTGCCTAGTAAATTACTTGTACTGTAATGTGTTTGAAATATGAGTTTATAAATCTCCAATAAAAGTGTTCTCACCAAAGAAATAACTAACACTTCCAATGAACGAGATCATCAAGCAATCAAGAACTTTACAAGCACATACTGTTTTCAAATCATCCAGCATCAATAAAAATGACTTTCACATCTGTTCATCTCAAAAGACTTGGGTCAGAATGATGAAAAATAATTGCACCGAACATTGGGACCAACCGTCCAATAATATAATAAAAATTTATGTATAGTCTCATAGGTACAGTAGGTCAGAAAACTAATAACTAATTCAATGCCTTGCACATAATAGTTATGCAATACTAAGTGCATGTATCAGTGTTACCATTATAGCGTCCACGTGTCGAGTCTCATAAGTGCAAAATATCTCTAAATGACATCCTTAACCTTATTAAGCTTTGAACTTAATTTTGTGTTGTGATTAAGTGATCCTATCATATTTTAAAGAACAAATATTACATAAGCATATTACCGGTATATACTATTACAGTTTCCTAAGCAAGGGACTCTACTTCCACTCATGAAACCTGTGACCACGATCCATATAATTATCATGAAATATTCTCTATGTGACTCTTGCAACAAGCAACCATAGTTTACACAAAAAATACTGATTTCTGCAGTAGTCACATCAATATGCATCATTCATGGAGCATTTGGCCCTTGCAATAATCTTCAAAGCAGTTCCTACATTATTCAACTTCAAAATTAGAAAAACAGAATTCCAACCAGATACACACACTCCATACAGTTGCTACTACGTAATGTTCTATCGAGAACTTGTTCTAACTGCTACAGTGCACACACCAAAATGAAAAATTGGTCTGATTAGCCTTAACACCTACACTCTGCGATAAGAGGATAATGATTACATACCAGGTATTAAACAAACCACTGCTATAGTCCCTTTACTCCTACCTTAGAGCGAGTGTAAACAAATACACATGGGCTAGTCGTTTGTAATTGGTCGTCCTACAAGCAATGTGTCAGTACATTTATGAAACTAGTTCCTACTAACAAAACTTAATCACTGCATGTCCATTTCTTATCAAGGAATGAAATATATCTCGCACGACCTTACATGTTTTACTACCAGGTGTGTATTTAATTATATAAGTATAATTTCCCATGCTGTTATTTAAAGCATAAGGCCAGTCATTATTTGTAACCCACGCAGGCACCATGAACAGTGAACAGTCTGTTCCCACGGTTATTGAATACATCCTGCTGTTGTGTTGACAAGTCGGGTCTCCTATCCGACAGTTTCAATGGAGCAACATGGTGTGACATGGTCAAGAATCGTTCCCTGGTGCTGTGAAACATACTCAGCAAAAACTGTTACAGAGTGGTGAAAAGATAATCGTTCTGAATGTTTTTACTTATTTTCGTTAACAGCGTCAGACATTGCTTGTGAAGTAATCAGGTGCTATTACAGTTGAGACGACGGGTGTGTGTGCTTATGCTACCAGCAATTTCAGTGCGCAAAAGTAATTCCAGGTAAAGAAAAACTTGCGACATCTGGAAAGAAGAATAAACGGGAACAAAGTGTGCTCGGTAAGTGTTCTGACAGTTTTGTTAAAACTGCTGTTCATAATAAAGCTCACTCGTTTTTCCTGCCTAATGAAGCCCCAACTATAAATGAAGTGTTTGCTGTTATAAATGCTGATAAGGATTTACCAGCAACATAAATACACATATAAGTTATATAATGCTAGAGTGATTTGTGTTAGGTCTATTGTTATTTTATGGACTCGTACCAAGCTATCAACATAGTTCTGACAGCAACCAATTGCTGGCTTTTGTGGTGGAACAATATTGACGTAATTTGTATACAACAGAACTAAAGTAAGACTAAAAGCACTATACAGTAACTGTAATTCCAACGTACAAGATAAGAAAGTTACACCATATGGCTGCTATCCTCAACAAAGACTTTTTCCTGCAACACCAGGATCAGCCGTCTCGCTAACACAAGTTCAGGATTACAACACTTGTAACTAGCTAATACCAAATACGCATCACAATCTTTTTTATTACCTTTGGGTGGTTTTTAAGACACTTCATACAGTCATATCAGTTGGAAATAGGATACAGTGGAACCCCTGAATTACACCCCCTAATTCTACACTTTCCTGCCATTTACACTGTTTGTATTTGGTCCCATTTAATGATTTTACATTATAACCTTCCCTCAGATTACACTTTCCTGCATTTTACACAATTTTTTACTGGTCCCTTGAGAAGTGTAATTCAGGGGTTCCACTGTATCACTGTGTGGTATAAATTGAGTCAATCAGCTGCTGACCTGATGAAACAACACAACTGTCACAGTTTACTTAAAAACTATGGTAAGAGTGAACATAAAATACTCACCATAGACTCCAAACAACAAATGGATTGTATTATGCATCAGCCAGCTATACAGCAATTGTTAGTTTGAATTACGTATAACAGTTTTTAAATGTTGTCAGCTCTTACACAGCTTTACAAAAAGTATTTCAGACCTATATCCTGTTGTTCTAACTAATGAATTTAAAGGACTAGAACACATGGTCTGTAAGAGGCTCAATGAGGGATAAGGATAGGCAACGACCCCCACTTCTGGTGTACCCACATGTGGCACTGCATAATTAAAATAGTATGTTAGTGGATGTGAGAGACACATATAGAACACCAGGCAAGCTGTGAACTATAGACCACACGTTTCAGATGCGGCAAGCAATATCTCCAACCCAGAAACCTGCATGTGAGGAGCACTGAAAAATTCAAGGTTGAAGCAATGAGCTTGCAACAATTGCTGTGATAGTGTACGCATGCACATAAATGTATCTGGAACAGAATAGTAGGAATAGTGGAGTTTGGGGTTAGGCCTCGCCCTGGGCCAGGAAGAAGCTAAGCTGACAGAATGCTGGCAATGGAAAGTAACTAATTATGCAAGTGGGGTACTCTTCATTCCACAGTAGGTAGACCCCTCTCCCTTGCAGCTCATTATTAACAGTCATGCTTACAGGGGAATCACAAGAAAATTAAAGCAAGAAACTGAACTGGTCCACTGATGCCGTTCACAATACGTGTGGGCGGGGCACTGGCCTGCTGACTACTCTGCTTTGCCTGGAAGGTTTCAAGAAGACACCTGCTCGGTCTTGCCTATTTACACAGACATTGGCAGCTTACTCTCTCCTGCTCTCAATTATGGTGGACCGAGAGCCTCTGTGCAGTGTTGCAGCTGAGAGTAGGCCATGCAGCCTACCAAAGTGGACAGACTTCAGACGTCACTCTCATGTAAGGTAACTAAGGAGAGGAATCATATAGGTGGAACCATTACCAGCATGCCACGTCATCATAGATGTGATCAGAAGTGGGCCATGTAACTGAGAGGTGTGCAAAAACCAGGGGGTTTTCACTGCCAGATAGTGGCTCGGGTCACTGCTTTAAGAAAGTAAAAGAGGCGACGGAGACAAGAAGGGATCCTGCTGTGACAGAGGGAACCCAACCATGAACATCCAAGAATGTGGCAGCCACTGTGACAGCAGAGAGCGCCATTGAATAACAGGGCAGCTGAGGAAGGCCACAAAAATACTTTTCCAGGGATCATTTTAAAGCTGAGAACTTTAGAACAGTTTTAATTTAAAAATTATTGACACATACCTGGTTGATGCATTAATATTGTCTAAATATAAAATTATATTATCTTGTACTAAAAGTGGAAAGGATACGCAAAACACTCAGTTACATGCCATTTGGGATAAAATGAGCATTAATGGTTTAACCTCTGAAAAAAATCACTAGCCATTACTGAATACAATTCAACATTTGCAATAGATGCATTTCTCCCTGTATGGTTGGCAGCAAATGTGATTCTGTGTATTTCACTGTTTAAATACAGCAATACAGAAATAAACCCAACCTAAGCCAACCTCCCTGTATTTAATATACTTCAAAGTCTTTGTTTATGATTATGTTTATGTATATACTGACAGAATAATTTTACTTTGTGAGCGGCAACACAAAGTGTTGTGACCGAGCCATTGGAAAATTTGAGCAGCGCTCCGTGCTGCAGATGCTGTATGTACAGTAGTTCAATATTCAATGATATATGGAATGCATGTGTTTGCTATGCCCTAGAAATCGCTTGCAGAATTTTTTTGTTTTCCTCACGCACTCGGTGTGGTTTCTTATAACAAGAATTAGAAAAGACTGTTTATGAATGGCACTGCAAAATAATGTTAAGTTATTGGTACTTTGTTAATTGTTACATTTTACAATTGCCAGCATCTGTTTTCTAATTCATGCATTGACATTATTTAATTGTGTACATAAGTCTGTCATCATTGAGCATGACCTTACTACTGATAGGAACTTGAATTCTTAACTATTGCAGCTCACTGTATCGTGTGTTTGTTGGCTGTGGTTTTGTGTTTCAAATTTGAATATAAATTGAACACACCTTATTCATAATGGCAATAACATGTGTAGTATTTATTAGAGTCGACGTACAGAAACTCATATTCCACAGATGTAAACTCATAAGCATTTATAATATTACTGTAATTATAACAATTATTCAACACCAGTGTATTTAATGAGTAGATATTGTAGATAACATTTTTTTCGGAGTAGTGTGATAAAGATGTAAACATTATAGAAGCCTATGTAAATGCACGTGGCAATATTTATATTAATATGTGGCAGACAGATACAATAGCTGAAAATCAAAATTAAGCAGGGGTTTTTTGTGTTCTCACTTTATCCCGAACAAATTATAGTTACAACGACTGTATGGGGATAAACGAGAACAGTGAACTCATCCAGAGACAGCCACTTTGACGCAATTCTACTGACCTTGATCTTGCCGCAGGTCTGAATGATGGTCTGTGTTATAGAGTCCCTGACTGAGGGGACCAGCGGCAAACACTTGACAGCACCCAGCAGGAACGCTGGCTCCTTCTCCATGAAACTGAGCAAGTGGTCAATGAGCCTCTCTGATCCGGCTAGGAGACGCCTTAGGTCATAGTTGCGCCTCTGATCATAGATGCGGGTCAATTGGGTTGATGTTAACACACTCACCACTTGATTATAGACGTACCTGAGCACCACGGAATACTAAGTAACAGGTAATAGTTACTCAGACAGCAGATGATGCAGTTCATGAATAAAATTAGTCAACCTAATATAACATAGTTGGCTAAATAAACTCATTTATACAGTCAATACTTACCTGGCAAAAACAGCAGCCGTGAAGCTAGAGACTATTTTTTATCAGCTTTTGCACATGAGCATAATAAGCAAAGTTTTATAACTACCAAATAAATTATTTAATTTGCAAGTGTTTTTGAGTTATAAACAGCAATATTCCATAATCCTGTACATGTACAATAAATGCCTGATTATCCATGTAAATTAATGTTGGGCAACACAAGGATAATCAGAAAACATGGATAATCTGAAAATGGCCCATCTGCCAACACAAAAAAAAAAAGGGGATTTATTCATAATTTGCTTAAACAACACAATGATGAACGGTTTTGCAAATAAATGCTGTATTTACTCGTCTATAGCAAACCCTTTTTCCCAAAGTAAATAAATATGTCTAATGTGCACAGTAAATACGAGAAAAAGTGATTAAATCTTGATAATCCAGCCTTGCGCAATCTTATTAATACTTTCTTGCAAGTAACAGTTGACATTATTTGAGCCAAAAAGGTTTTTTTTTCACAGTAAGTAGAACCCTGTTATAATGTTTCTCAAGGGACCGAAAAAATGTTTACATTATAAATGGGAAAACATTATAACAGGGTAATTTCATATTACAAATCAATTTTAGGAACCAAATGAAGGCAGTATTATAACCAGGAAAACGTTATGAGTGGGAACACTATAAGAGGGTTCTACTGTATTCAACACACAAAATGCAGCACAGATAATCTGAAAACTGGTTGATCTGTAACACATTATCAGAAGTTTACTAAATTATTAAATAAAAAAGCAGGCAACATGCATGCTGTCACATACTGGACAGCTAAAAGAAACTGTTTTCATTCATTTCAGATTATGTGAACAACTCTCCTGTTAAAATTTTTGAGTAAGTGAAACAACATCTGGTCAGCATCTGTATATAACATTTTACTTCAATTTATATTAAGACTATAATAAGAATTTGCTTCAAATATCATTAACGTACACACAATGTTCTAGTTTCCTTTTTCTTTATAGAAACACAACAAAAACACACACAGTGCGGTGGCCCACCCAGTGGTGGTTCGCAATGGACACATTTGACACACTGCTTCACCTAAAGTTTATGAAAATAACATAGGCCTATTTGTTTACATTAACAACTTTCTGTGTGATATATATCTTTTTTCTTCTCCGTCTTTCATAACTTTCGAAACAGTAAGGTTGAAAGGTTGTTTCTTATTACTCCAGAATGAACAGCTTTGCTTATGAGACTGGACTAGGAGATGAAAACTGGGCAGCTGTGACCATTCCGTGTCAAGGCAGGACCCCTGAGAGGGTCAAAATTTTATGATTACACCTGAACAACAGGAAACAATGTACTCTCGCCAGCCAGTAAACATTTTTGGTTGACTAGACTTAAACATATTCACACAGCGTGTTGTTATTTATATTTCCATCAGTGTTTTTTTAAATACTGAACTATGAATCCTGTAAACGATGTTTGCACTGTTATAAAAACTGCTTTCAATCAGTGGAAGGACAATGTGTAATTTGCTGCATTGAAGGAAAGATATATCCACCTGACTTGTAAACACTAAATGAGTGAACTGCTATTTTAATTATATTGTTGTAAATAGCTGTAATCAATGCTAATGAATGTTTTCATCACCATGTAAATTATCGCTTCAGTGTGACAAAGATATTTGTGTGTAAAATAATAAATGTTCTAGATTTAATTTCTACAGTTTTATTGTGATTGGACCTAGGAAGAGTTTACTATTTAAGTGGCGCTAACGAATAAACCTTCACTATAAGTCCAACGTTGAGGCGTACGAACCTATGATGGCTATGTAGGGCGAGAAATTCTAGACGAGTTTTTTAAATAATCTCACTGATTTAAATTTCAGCATTGATAAATATAATCTCTCATATTTTACATAAAATTTATGTACTGATGGTTTGGGGTGTGACCAACACTAACTTGATAACTGAGCTCTTATAGTTCGAACAATAGTAATAACTTAATGGACAGGGTTTATGGCTTCCGAGTGGTCGGACCATTCGGCTCCCACCAAGGTGACCCAGATTCGATCACTGGCGGGCCGATTCCTGACTTTTCACATGCAAGACATTAGGCTGACATTTTTGTTGGCCGGCTGGTTTTCTCCGGATCTCCTGTTTTCCCCGCATTTTTCATTTTGTCGCTTCACCATCTTAGGTCCTTATTCCATGTCATCCTTGAAGCCATGCAGATACCAACGAACGCCCAACCAGAAGCCTGCACTCGGGGTACAATACCCTGCCACTATACAATATTTATTTACTTAATGGAAATAATATTTCATAGTACATATTGTGAATTGTAATGCAAGTTATAATTCTCTGGTATAAAAATCATACTGATTTGGAATGGATAAGTTTCCGGGTTTGATTAAGGTATCTTTGTTAAATTCATCGCTCAATTAAATTTTATCCTAAAAATATTTAAATTTATACCAGTGGTATATTTTATGATCAAATACGAAAACTGCTTAAATAGCACCATTTGCACCCATAAATCTAAAATTTCCCGTAGAAGGACCACCAGACCCCCCCCCCCTTAAGGAAGGGGGGATCAGTTTACCTTTATCACTGCAGCTTTACAGACTTTCGTACCCACGAGCCGCGCCTCTAGGCCCACCCAACAGTAAAACATTCGGCTTGCATTCAGGAGGGCACTGAGTTCAATTTCTGGCTTGGCATTCCAATCACTCCCATGTGAATGCTTGGACGGTTTCTTAAAGGTCATTGCAAGTTCATCTCCCAGTTACTCACCTTGTGTAAAACTGAGTGAAAATGTCTCGAATGACTTCAATAAAACATTAAAATCAATAAAAAAATTAAAAAAATAGCATAGAGATATGTTTCCCTGGACATGTATTCACACCAAGAGCACAAAAAAAACTGTTTAAAATGTCGCAATTTCAGAACCATATTTATTATTTACAATGAATTAGAAAAATCTGATATTTACTATAAATTTTACCAACACCACAATTAACTTTGTTCGCACAGGCAGCTATAATAAATTTAATTTTAAAAATTGTTTTATAAAAGGTATATAATGCAGGAATATTTCTAAAACATTCAGCGGATAATAAACAACTGAAACAGCATACTACATACACTAACAATAGTACAGAGCAGCTTGGTACATTTTCTAGTACAGCATCTCATAATTTTTTAATACCTAACAAGCTGTGGATTTGAGGAATTCCCCATAGGATCTGCAGCTGGTGTGATGCCGGCATTGCTATGATTTAAACACATGTGCATCAGTGAGTCACTAGGGCTGAGTTCTTTTCTCTCAAAGGCTGACTGCGAGCTACCCAACCCTCCATAGCCAGGTCATGGGTTCCATAATAGAAAGAGATGAAGTGGTGGTAATTCCTTCATATTGTCTTATCACCTCCATCTTTTCACCCATAGCTTAAAAACCAAGCAAGAAAGAATGCCAATGTACTTTTTTCCTCATCTTTTCTGCCACAAATTTTGCAGCTGTTACTCAGAAGATTTTGTCTGGAGGTCAGAGCACATTTGGCTAAGAAAGAAATTGGATAACAGTAATTTTATAAATGGGCACTGTTAAAGCCAACTATGAGCTATTTCATAAAATAAGGGGCTTGGCTGTGTTGTGTTAAGCAGTTAGGCTGCACTGAAAATACTGCAAAAAGACAGCATTGATTCCACAGTTGACTACGTCCAGTCAATATTGCAAAGTGTGGTTTCTTAGCACTTCTCTGGGTATCTTTGCATAACTCAATTAATTTAATTTCATATGAAAATTCCAAGACGACAGTTACTCTAAAGCTGTGAATGGTAGAGTCTTCAATTTTAGAAGCTGCAAATAGCAACTTAAAACCAAAATGTGTTGTGCAAAGTTATCCAGAAATATGTAAAAGTACATACATAATTCCAAATTGAAGTAAGTTTATGGTACTGAATATTGTATAGTCAACTGCCCTCCCAAGGAGGTGTGTGAGTTCACCAGACCATGGTTCTTTTGCAGACTAAGGGTCATGTGTAACTTCGAGTTTTCCAATTAAATGTAGCGTATTCTTGTAGTGACATGAAGCTTCAGCCATTCGTTTTAATTTGGATGAGTATTCTCTTACAAGGTTCACGTGAGGCAGTTTCGGGTTCACTTATCCAGGAATCCTGCACTGATGGTAGAAGGGTAACATCATTACACACACCATAATGCTTGTTTAACTGTGAATTTGTACACATGTCGGCTGAGACATGCAAAATAAACGATTCAATCAACATTTAAATGTATACTTAACACAATTCGTTTACTCATGTATGCAAGTATGTATGCCTAGAGGATTCTGAAAACACTATTAAACTGATAACCTCACATTAATGAAATTGTGTCACAGCTTTTTAGTTAACCATAACACAAGATCACCATCTGGATTTTCACTATACTGCAGTGTTCTTTGTATGATGGTTTGAGAGGTAAAATTTTTTTTCCATAACACAGTCCACATAAACAAAATTTTGAGATAATGTGGCAGTCTAAGTTTGATTCTACTTGACTGTTTATGACTTCAGTATCCCTAAGAGTACTACAAAGCAAATGATGATGTGGATTCTTTACGTACTCTAACAGAAAAATACTTTTCTTAAACTAAAGGAAATAATGCCTAAAATATATTTCACCAAACTTCCATGGGCATCAGCAAGAGAGGTTCTGAGGTAGCTGAAGAGAAACGAAAATTTGCCTATTAATATCAAACAACTTTTTGCATCACATGCATAGAATTAAATGAGTCGTCTTTTGTTAAAAAAAAAAAACATACTGTACCGTTAAATATAGTTTTAATACAGTTTTTCTTCTTATTTCTCATTCCTTACCCCCCTCCTTCCTAAGGCAAAACCCTGGTGATGCCCATGCAAACAGTCAAACTTCTTGAAAGCATTTCATCACTCGTCCTTTTTCTAAAAATTCCACAGTTATCAATGATAAGTGATTTGAAAATTTCAAAAACTAAAAATTATTAGTTTATTTTATGGGTGAAATTTACGTATTAACTAAAACCCAAAAGCTGCACTCAAGGGTACTTACGTTAACTGAAGAACCAGTTGTGATATGCTCTCGGCAGTACGAGACACAGACACCAAGATTATTGGGCCTTTCACAAGGAATACAAATTTGGAATTTCCAGCATGTATCGACCGGATGGTGTCTTGTGATGCCTGCACGAATGACACCAACGCTTGCATCACTCCGAAAATTGTGACTAGCTTATCTTCGTTCCCAAACCTGAAGCAAAACCATTTTTAGCTGTTCATTAAGAAACAAAACATTTTCATTCTAAATGTTGCATAGTGGTAAAATATTTCTTAAAAAAATACTTTCCAAAACTACTGTGCTAGTAAGTATGTAATATGGAAGTAGCCTGACAAATATTCAATACAAAACAATGGTATTACAAAATCTACAAAACAGTATTTTTTCTGAATTGCATTCACTGAGAAACCCACATATGACCAAAATTTTTATAAAATGTACATAAATGTTTCATAATACTGTATTTTAATTTCTAAAAGAAACATTTTATATATTATTTTCTGTACAATATTTTGTAGGTCTATTGTTACTGGCTGGTTGGTGCCCATCTATACTTTTCTTATCTAATAAATAAAAAACCGTGAACTAAGAATCCCACTCTTTACTATCTCTCTCCCCCTTACTCTTATACCTGAAGATAACAATTGTGACCAATATTTACAATAACTTTTTTTTAAATAGGGTAGATGTTTTTACAACAGAGTTTCAAATACAAATGTAGGGTCAGTGGGTTAGCTACACTTCTAGACGCCCTTGTGACCAGTGGACAATACCAAGTGTCATTGGGTTGGGAGAGAGAAGCTACATTTGGTGCCGACAGCCAGTATGTTAACGAAAGTAAGATTTTAAAAAAATCCTACATTTATAATAAGTAGGCCTAAGTGGATGTGAAGATGAGAGAAATTATTACACGTCTTATTATGTAGTAATTTGTTGATACAGGCGGTTCGGAATAAAGTGAGCACTCAAAAAAGTCCTGCTAAAGTTCTATTTTCAGTCAATTCGTATCTTTCCGCGAGAAACTGCTAACGATGGGAAATTTCTAACCTCTCTGGACACGTCACTTGATGTTTGCGCATGTAAGATAAATTGTGCAGTTGGTAGGGATCTATATAGTTTGCTTAAATAAAGTTTATTACTTACTGTGTGTAAAATACAATTTTGTCGATTACAGTTGATTTTGTTTCTGTATGGTTGTATTTAAATAGGAAAATATATGGAACTGTATAGTGTTATTTCGTTACCAACCATACAAGCAATTAGGCAACTACAGTTTATGTTGAATAGTATGCAGAAACAGCTAGTGATGTTTTCAAAAGGATAAACTTATAGTACTCACTTTAACCCGAACGACCTATAGATTAAGTTACATTGTATAAACTAACTATTTATTTTTCTCTATCTCTCTATTTCTCTCTATTCCTCCTCCTATTTCTCTATATCCCTCGCTCTCTTTCTATCCCTATATTTAACTCCATCTCTCTATTTATCTTTTTATCTATAATCTCTACCTCTCTTTCAACCTATTCTAGCTATTTTTTATTTCTCCTTATCTATCTCTCATTATATATCTCTGTCTAGTTTTCTCCTTCACTATATCTCTCTATATCTCCATTTCCCTCTCTCCCCTGTCCCTCCCCACAATCATTCACTGACTATAGGACTAAAATTATTTCTGATAACATGGCACATATTTTCCTATGTTCATGTTACAAAATGTGTAAGCCGAATATGAATTCTGAGATTTCATGTTTTCAAGCTACTACTCTTTTAATGTTCCTTCCATTCAACACTGCATTGCGGTATTTTATCACAACAAATGTGAGCCCATGTAGTTTAAGAACATCTAGAAAGTTTTATAAATTTCTCCAGCCCACTAAATTATCTTACAATACGATGGAGACTTGTGGGTGCTCAAAGCAATTTTTGTCTGTTAATGTAGAGAGAGAAAGGGGTGAGAACTTTTATGTCGTAGAAGGGTGCCTTGGTACCAGCTCCTAGCACAGATAAAAAAAAGATCAGCCAGAAGTAGCATAAAAAATAAATAAAAAAGAATCTGCCGGCCCAGGTTGTTTGACATTCTTTCTTTTATAGTTCTATACGTTACAGTGATTATTTCCCCACTAACCCCTCCTGTAAATTGATATGTACAAAGCAGTATATATTGCCGCCTCTTTTCCTTGTAGAAATGATAGCGTACTGATTTCCTCACGTTTCTTGTGATTAATGACTGTTTACCTCTCCTCCCCGGGCGCCCCTCGATAACACGGACAAATCGTAACTCGGACAGCTTCTCCCCCCTTTTAGTCCGAGTTATCGAGGGTTCACTGTATATATACATATAATGGATTTATATATCAGAAGAAAAGCTGTCAAGATAAAACAGTTCAGTTAGGCTACAGTACTATTGTTTGCAGGGTTTCCATTCAGCATTATTTAAGTCACATATGACACCTACAATTAAATGTGGCTGTTGAGGTCACATCCCATTGAATTCTGTGAACGTCCAATATATAGCTACTGTATACTTAAACATAAATTTAACTTAAAAGTATCCCAAAGCATATATGTTGGTGTACAACACTTCTGACACATATTTCGTGTTCATGATAGTATGTTTTAGTCTACTGCCCACCTTGAATATATGGGCTTCCCTGCTGAGCTAAGAATGAAAACATGTTTCTTCCTCGACTTCCACTCTGGATTCTGCCAGTTCTCTTCATCACTTGAGCCACCCAGAACTGTTGCGGTGGTGTTGCAGTCTTCTGTTGAAGTCAAACTTGTCTCACTCAGACGAGAGGTCACCTCACCCTAAAAATACAAAATAGGCTTACTCAAAAGAAGAATGGACTCATTAACTTAAACCACCCACTAAATGCACACTACTGTAATGAAAATATAACAGACACAAGTTTTCCATTTCCATCTTCTCACTCAAAAAAAATTATATTTTCCTACAAGGAAAGCCTAGCCTACCTGGCACAACACAAAAAAAGTTACTAAGTTATGCTGTATGTTTCCAGAAAACAGCTCCTACGATAAAATATGATACTCACACCGTTGAATTTTAATATGTAGGCCTACATACATATATTAACATTAATATTAATGATAACAACTATGTTTGTTTGCCACTGGATGGTTATCCAATGCTATTATCTTCCGTCATCATTCCTTTTATTGACACATGCAATCAGGCCTACCAAATCCTGAGTCAATACATTCCATTGTCTCATTCTACTCCGTGTAGGGCTGCAGTTGGTGCAGTGCCTAAAGCACTCACCTCCCACAGAGGCAATATCCTCATTTGAATCCTCTGGGTATTTTGATTCCCAGAGTTTCGCATGTGAGATTGTGCCAGAAAATGCTGTTGGTCGAGGGATTTCATGGGAATTTCTCATTTACCCCACCCTCCTCATTAAGAAATGTTATAAGGGGCGACAAAACAACAGCGAGAAGATTCAGAAGGTGTAAAGGAGAACAGAGTAAGGTAGATAGTCTATGGTTGTTAGGATGGTGAGGAGGATTGGAAAGTTCAGGAAAGGTTTGAATTTGGAGAGACCTCTTCACTAGGCAGCAATCCAAATGTGTTAAACAGGTTATAAAAAAAATTTATTCTGATGCTGCTCAATACTCACTTTATTTCACCCCTCACCAGCAATTAACACCTAGGCCTAGTTGTTAAGCACTGACCACCCCCTTCCTTCCCCAAGACCCACAAATTGAGACCAGTACTTGAATTTTATTATTTTCTTTTTATTTTATTTGGTGATACAACTGTTATGATGACGATATTAATCATACTTATAATTGTGCAACCATCTAGCAGCAAGTTTATTCTCCCTCCTAAAGCTTCCCATACCCTATCTAAGATTTCAAACCCCTTTTACTGTCACCAACCCTGTCAGTAAGTTCCATTCCCTCACCAATCTCCACACGTACACTGTCTTATCCATTCTCTTCCACACTCTCTAGATTTAGATTTAGTTTATTGCATCCT
Source organism: Medauroidea extradentata (assembly GCA_003012365.1). NCBI lineage: Eukaryota > Metazoa > Arthropoda > Insecta > Phasmatodea > Phasmatidae > Medauroidea > Medauroidea extradentata. The sequence goes on along the minus strand of PNEQ01053912.1, from coordinate 343 downwards.
TAGATCTTTTTTTGTGTACATTTTTGTACAAAGATATCGGACAAGTCATATTTACAATATACAAACAAATGAATAAATTACTTAAGTTATACATTAAAAATTATACACTAAAAGAGCGAAATTCAAACATTTCATGTCGGTTCGGGCTCGCACGTAGGCTCACGTCAGCATACTTCATAGTCTCCACATGTAAAAGAAAAGAAAAAAAACAAGAGAAGAAACAGAATCTTAACCCAGAATAAATATCTTAAATAAGTATCTACACTGTCATAGATCCACTCAAATACTCATCGACTGTGTAAAAAGCATTAATGATCAAGAAATCTTTAAGGTGTTTTTTGAA
>PNEQ01053911.1:0-54597 GCA_003012365.1 Medauroidea extradentata | reverse complement strand
ATTGCGTGTTATAACAGAACATACAAATCGCATTTAGGTACCAATTACAGCTTCTACTAAAAGTTACTGAACACCATTATGTTTAACTAACAAAACTTTTCGGTCTTATAATTAATCCTACGGGACATTATTAGAAGCTGTAGATATTTTAAATATCACGATATTATAGAATAATATTTTGTCAACATTGGTTTAATTGTTTGTATTACGGAGTTTGAGAAATTTTCACGTTTACGCAATTTGAATATTGGAATATAAATGTTTGAAATTTCACTTGTTCACTAACGTGTCGTTGTGAAACGTTATGCTACATATTAGACAGCAATATTCAGCAAGTTGTGCGTTCATACATTACAGATGACAGTTGTTAAATATGGGATTGCATACAGTAACGCAGGGAACAGCAACATAAAATGTTTTAATAACTTTACACTTCATATAATATGCTTGCACTACGTAATCAATACGTTAATCACTCGTCAGTCAGAACTGCCTAGTTAGGTATTACCTACAGAACAGGAAAATATGAGGAGATATTATCCTTGTGTCACGTTCTTCTGACAACTGTGCTGTGACAACATTTATTTTACGTGAACAGTGGCTACTAAGTGAGCTTTGATGGTAACAATCTATGTTAGGACCCATGGACGGAACCACGTGTGCAGTCGTTTCGCACGGGAGAATGACAACTGTTTCTGTCAAACGGGGTGAAAGTGGCCGTTTGCGACTACCTGGACCAACAACTCACAACATTAATGTGTAATCAGGATCAAGTTTACCGCTTGATGTTAGATATTTAGTGTCTGAAATACTTGTTCTATGGATGTTTCTGAAGGTTTTTATTGTAAATAATCAGTACAGTGATGGCTTTACACGTTTTTTTCGTGCTTAACAGATGTGAAGTTAAGTCACAATGGATCAGCAGTGGACAGCCAAAAAGGGATAGAAGTATCCCGGTAAAACCCACTGGGTCATTCCAATGTTCGGGAATTGTTCTATATGTAAAGATGTAAGCGAGTAAGTCAGACCATAACGTCACCGCGACTGCCAGTTAAATATTACCGTATTGTTACAATATATATTAGTTTCAGCTCGCAGTATGAGAAAGGGAATACGCAAATATTGAATATTAACATTTTGATATAATATAGGTAACGGTTTTTGTCTGATTATTGGAAAATGTGTGCACTTTCGTAACTTCGTTACTGTGTTTTACAAATACTTTTCTATCTTCAAGTTTAAGTAATACAAATGGGCATGTGTCACTTCTACATTTACTAAATGATTTGTGCGCCGCACTGGTTCAGCCAATATACAGTGCCTGGTCGCTTGAGGAAGGTGTGAACGGTTGATGTTCCAATCCTACAACACAACCTGTGCCCAGCGCAGTTAGAGCGCACCGCTATTCGTTGTTGTGCAGGTTGCCTAGATGCCAGGCTCCCGCTTGCACACAGCCGATGATTGCCGAAGTGGACTTTGATTATTTCAGTGGCCCAATTTTTGTGTCCATGACTGTACGTACGTTAATCAGTACAAGACATAATAGTAGACCTGTTTAGTTTAGTTGATGTCAGTACGTAATACCAACTGAACATTGGATCATACTAGGTTTAGAAGACACTTTACAAGGTTATACACACGTACATCCATATATTTATATCATTTTGTATAATTGGTAACGTAGTATGGTTTCAAAATTGCAATACCATTAACAAATATATTTTATTAATAAGAATGGACACACTGCTAACGTACAGGAAGAAAGATAAGCTGTTTAAACAAACAACACGTTGCATGTATCGGAAAATGTGAGCATTTATCAAGTTAATGAAATGTTTTCCAGTGACATACATTATCCACATTCTCTCGTAACTAGTGATAAACTATAGAAAAGGTGGATAACTGAATATAAACATAGTAAAGTACGTGTACGCTTGGATGCGACGTGTCATCGTGGTGCGGGTTCCAAAATACTGTGTTGATGCGCTGAAGTGCGATGCGTTATAATAAAGAACTGCAGCCAAACACAACAGTTGTGAGAGACAGCTGTTCTATAGCTGGCTGCAGCTCCTAGTGACTACATTGCAAATATTGGTGAAGCGTTGAATGTACGTGGGTCTATAACGACGGCGACACAGAGCAGTTTTTAGTTTGTTACTGACCGAGCTTTGCGTTGAAAGATAATAAACCACCCTCGTTTTGCGACTATGAGCCTTCCCTGTGAAGAAAACTTCTCACAAAGTCTGTCACAATCGACTGCACTGCAAGAAACGCATCAAGACGTAAGCAAAATATTTTACGATAAAATGGCACATATTTTCAGCGAACTGGAGTAAAGGGCATTCTGTTATACTTTGCTATAAATTAAATATGGGTAAAATACACTATATTACACGTTTTTAACACATTTTGGGTTGTTTATTTCAGTTGTTAATGCGCACAGTGTCAATTGTAATACAACATCACAAAAACATTCAATTAAAATTTATTTATAGACGCTCACCTTTTGCAATACATGATATACTTCTGTTTTTATTTCACTTCATACATGTGTTTGTTACAATGGGCTCTCAAAGCATTTTGCATTGATCTTCAGAAAGCAACTGATACCGAATTTAAAGATGACATATAAATCAAGTTCAATGTAAATTAAATATTTCTCCAATTTAATTACAGTTCACTACATAATACTTTTAAATTGACTTCCATGACAGTGACAGATAATATTTTCGGCGAAAGGACCCTTAGAGGCACCTAGAAGAAAAATGTAGAGGTATGTCAAAGGATAACCTAATTATAATTAAGGTAGCGCTGACATCAAGGGTGGTGTAAACAAAGTGGAGTGATACATTTGTCAGCGGAAAGAAAAGTTTTATATTTATGTTCTTATTTAACAGAGAGATATTTTTCTAGATAAAACATTGTCGACTCACGTCCTAATGTCTACATTGACAGAATGTTGTGCTACGACACAAAAGATAGCGACGTTTGCAACTGAGAGGTGTCATGAACACTAAAACGCTATCTTAACCTCGATGCAGTGAACAGTTACGCTTCGAAGCAAACAAGCGTAGCTGGGTCATTATACGCCAGCAGTCCTAGTGCTGCCTAACAATGTCTACAGGTGGCGTACGGTACCTACATTCTATTAGAAATTCATTGTTGAAAAAATGGCGCTGAAAAAGGTTCCCTTTAGTTGTCTACAATCTTATAAATTAAAACAACAATAGTTTATTTATTTATTTTGAACCGTTGCAACGTGCGAAATGCACAGTCATGCCTGTAATTTTACAAAATGTACATTTATTAAAGGTTTAACTTTCCCTGAGGCCGTAATACACAATTCTTCAGTTTTCTGTGCAACAACCAAAGACAGGATAAGCATTCGCTGTCACGAAGAATGTATTTAAGGGTGTTTTTTCGAGAAAATAAAAACGGTTTGGGTTTTGTCGTATACTCAAACGCTAGTTAAATGATTACAGTGTGTTTACAGCTTATGCTAATATATATAACAATGACATCAAAGTGTTCACTTTACCGACACTTACTTGTGTACGTATCTGGCATTGTGTACGAACAAGGTGTTGTCAAGAATAGCAATAATTCTATATTTGTTGTACCAGACTGTACGTTATAGACGTGAATTCAATATGTCTAGGCTTAAACTAATTGTACTGTACGTAACACGATCAGGCTTGACCATAGGTGTTACAGAATTGTTTTCCCAGCTTAAAGAAATAGTTGCAGCAATACGAGCGGCTCGTAGGATGTTTGCTGTTGACTGTATTCACAGCGTATACAAATATACATCAAGATCTTAAATAAAGAGGGTAGAGCAGCGGCAGTCGAATGGCCAGACCATCCGCCTTCCACCAAGGCGATACGAGCTCGATTCCCGGCCGGGTCGGTTATCGGATTTTCGCTTGTAGGGATCGATGCCCTTTATCTCGTGGAAGGGGGGGGGGGGGTTATCGGGGATCTCTCGTTTTCCCCGCCCGCTTCATTCCGACGCTGCCCCATACTCACTTCATGCCACTTCTCACCAGCGCTGAAGCGCTGAAGACCTCGATGTTAGTCGCTGAACAAAATCTCTCCCACACACTCTTTAAAAAAGTATATGTTACACGGGGAAAACAAACAATTGTGTAACAGAGGTGGATGATATGCGTATAATGAACGAGAGCAATACGGGGAGTATTAGTCTAGCTCATGCAAGACTTCTTACTCAAGTGATGCCATACCATTTACAGTGCTTTCCATAAAACAACAGGTGCTTTACTACGTCGTAGGATATTTCATTACAATCACCTAGTTGACTGTGAAAATATTATTCTGTATAATTAAGTCTGTCCCAATTGTGCAGTGCATACAAATTAAACGTATTTTCCCGTTGAAAAATATTTCATTGCTATTATTAATAATAGTAATAATCAAAACTCCGATGAAGTAAGATTAACGTACTGCACAATTTCATAGTATACAGAGTGTGTTTGTGTTGGAAATATACTGTGTCAAAGGAAAATAAGAAGGTATCGGCGTAACTAATAAGCCTACATTCCTCAAAAAGAGTGAAAATTTGCATTAGAAGTTTAAATCGTTACGTACATCTATGAATATGAAATAATAATATACTAAAACAGTTCTCGCGCTGTCTTCTATCTGGGTAAACCTAGAACAATAAATACTAGCCAAAGTTGCATAATAAAGAGTATAAATATTAAATTGGCTCTCATCAGTCCTAAGGTTCTTTGCACACATGTAACGGATGTATTCAATATTCATTTAGTAACGCTTTCGTATTCGAGCGGCGTATGTAAATAACACTACATGGACCAACAACTTTAAATTCTGGTTGCCTTGCGTAGAACTAAATTTGTAACGAGTCTGAACTAACATTTGATAATGGTCTGTACATTTCACGCAGTAAAAAATGTTCAAAGGACATAAATGTTTTTAAAAACTAAATACGTTGTGAGGAAAACGCATAAAACTTAAGTCACTACATTAGTTACTACGCGAATACCAGAGTCAGACGAATTTCTGATTAATAATTTATTTCGATATATAATATGATGAAAAAAATTTTTAAGTGACTAAATTAGGTCTTTGTGTAACTATTTACATAGTACGAACAAAATACATAAAATTCGTGTAACTTTACTAAAAACTATGTGTACCGAGTTTATTGAAAATCTGAAAAATTGTTCCTTAGATATCTCGTCTTTTCATAGCACTATCAAATGACGGATATAAAGAAAATACGAGCAGGGAATAAAAAAAATGCAAACTTTATTTCATCTTGCTAAGTACTACACGAGTACCGGGGATGAACTAGTTTTAACAATGGTTCCTTAGATCTCTCGTGTGATCAAAAAATATTCCAACTATTTCCATTTCGAAATTAGGAAAAAAGTATGAACAAAAAAAGATAAAAATCAATGTAAAATGGTCTTAATGCATACCACGTTCGAAGTAATATGAAAAAAGATTTCCTCATATACTTCATATTAATCTAAAAATAGATAAATGAATGACCACAGTTTCTAAAATATGACCATATAATGAACGACAAAAATTAAAATTAATTAAAATTCATAAGCTTTATATGTATATATATATATATATATATATATATATATATATAGAGAGAGAGAGAGAGAGAGAGCGAGTGAGAGAGAGCGAGAGTGAAACAAATACGGCCAAAGGATATTGTAAGTATCATATGTGTAACAAGTTTGATGTAATAAGAAATATACATATTTTCTCAGACTTGTCATATTATTAAAAATTATAAAAATGATCACCGTTTTGATAATATGAACATAGGATCAAATTCAGCACATTTATCAGGTCAGTTTACTAAGTGGTATGTGTGTACCAATATTAATGAAATTAGAAAAATAATATTTCCTTAAATAGGTCGTAATATCCTCAAATATAAAAACAGAGTCATTACGAAAATATAAGCACAGGACGAACAAACATCACAAAAGTCAATTCAGCATTCTAAACGTTATATATTTGCCAATTTTGGTGAAATTTGGAATTTTTCACTCAGATAATTCAAATTACGGAACAGTTAAGAAAATGACCGCAGATCTCTAAATATGAACATAGGATGACCGAAATACATAAAAGTCAAGTTATCTTACTAAGTATCATGTGTGAACCATGATAAATGAACTGTGGAAAAAAATTTCCTCCGATATGTCATACTATTGTAACATAGCAATTGATTATTTATATATATCCACATGATTTGTTTATGTTCAGGAATATTGATGTTTGTTTGTCTATGTATACTAAAGTATCTTTGGCCGTAGACGCCTCGAGCAGTGTTATTTTATTACATGTTCCTGGTTTTGTAAAGTATATTATGATAGAATTTATCGGAGGTAATGGTTTCCAGGTTTCTACCTATGAAAGTAGTTTCACTTAATCACCATCGCGTACTGTAATCTGGTATTCCGTGCTATCGATAGTGACTAGAGGTTGTAAAATTGGATAAAAGAAGTGAGGTGTGGGAAGTTTGGAACGTGAAGATAAAAAATGGAAGGTTCGAGAAAAAGAAAATTAACGGGAGCTAAGAGAGACGACGGAAGGGATTTTTCGACGAACATAGCCTTCGGAAAAGACGACGAGGCTCAATATGAAGAGATCTACCAAGAAGTCCACTGTATCAGTAATGAATTGATACCGGATGGAGGCAAAACACCGAATGCAGTGAACTGCTCGTCAAGAGCTATCGTCGAGAGCTAAGGCCCTACTCTGTTGTCCAGCCAGCTGACCCGACTCCATCGTACTGCCCAACCAACCCGACCTGTTGCCCTGTACAACTGATTCAGCCATCCAAGGGGCGACGTCTTCCAACTGACGAGGTTCTCTAACCGTAGAAGAAGAAGCTCGGTAAACGACGACATCCAGAATCTACCAATTACTCATACACAACACTAGCAATCAACAACCCTAGACAAATATTTAGAACTGGAGTTCCTATACATTTCTCGTATCGCATTGAACAACCAATAGATTAAACCCACACACAACCGCCGTGTAACGTTATGATGCGAATTGAGAAGCCAATAGTGACTTCAACAGCTATATCCAGAACTTAATAGTCGGTCGCTAACGCGGTAAACCAGGTCGTGAGCCCACATATTTTGAATGGTCACACCACCCTCAATCGTTAACGAATGATAAACGTCTCAAACACACTCTGCTTCTTATGGTAGTCTAGTTTTGCCTGGTATGGTTCCCTCCGAGCATTACCACTGAGTAGGAAGTGGTAAACATAAAAAGTCGTTTAAAATTATAATAAAAAGAAACCTCGTGTTATTGCTCTCTGGGAATCGGGCATGTTTAACTCAACTGAGGCACAAACTGTGTTCTCAGACACCGATTGTATTTTCTCTTGCTTTTAAATTAGCCCTCAAATTAACGGTAAGGTAAATAGATAAGAGGACTTGATATAACCTTATAAGGAATAAAAACCAGGATAACCTTACACTATGTTAAAAATATTAAAATGGTCGCCATTATGAGAACACATACACAAAATTCATGTCAGTTTTATAATATAGTAATTGTGTGCTTAATAGTTTGAACTCCAGAAAATATTTCCCAAGATACCATAGCAAGATAAATATTCAAATATCGCCCCCATTATAAAATATAAACATAGGATAAAGGTAATACGTAAAAGTGAAGCCAGCTTTGCATGCAGGATGTCATACTATGCTAAAAAAAAAAAAAAAAAAAAAATACAAACTTTTCCGCTGTTTTGGAAAATATAAAATATGTAGTATGTGCTTATTAAGTTTGATGAAATTCTGGAAAATATTTTCTCAGATATGACATAATATGTTAAATTTAATTAAATGGGTACCAAGTTTGATGAATTTCGGACCACGAGTTAAAATCCTTTTACGACACACACACAGACAGGAAGGTAATCACATAAGTCTACTTTTTCCTTCGGAATGTAGGCTAAAAGTGTTTTTTTATCCATGTAGACTGCTGTTCAAATAAAAGCCAAAAATGTAACTCTTGTGAGACAGACTCTGCGTGGTGAGCGCAGTACGAGTTGTCGCGGGAGTCTGGTATAGCATCACTGGCCGGCAATTACAGTAGGAGACCAGCCAGAAAGATGTGAGAGACGACAGTTATCGCAGTAACTACTAGCTACTCGTGTGGTCAACGACAACGCCAAGACTGTGGCAGGAAATAGTCCTGTATCTTACATACCAGTTCCCTACACGTCTTTACAACCTTATCCTCACGTACAGATTCTACCTGAACACTGAAGCAGTTCAACGGGGAAAGTATTGAAGATTTGGGCGTCGGCACGTTGGATTCATACAGTCACTCGGTCGCAACTTGCGACAAACGATTATCTACAGGAATATCACAGAGTCCCGTTACTGCCTATAGATCCCACATTAACCCCTAATCTTAAGTGAATAATATACCCAAGAATTCTTTAGAAGAGTTTTCTCGAGATATGAACCATTACTTGTCCGAAGAATCAGTCTGTGTACCATCATTCTCACGACAAAGGATAATACGCTGCCACGATCTATGCAATATTTTGAAGAGCATAACTGGTGTAACTTGATTGAAAGCTTACCTGACGCCATCATTCAGTTCGTCTGTGACATTGTAATAGTTTCGTGAAATGATAAGCTTTATGAATCTCCATACAGAATTTTGACATGACAAGGTCTGGACTCATGAACCTAACAACATGCCATAACATAAACTCATATACTGTAGTTTGACGTAGCAGCCGTATTTTTAGTCAGTACAATCTGAAACATGTGTCAAAAAACCAAATTACATCAATATTTACAAAGGGTAACGGGACATACTGGCCTCACTATAAGGAAAACGTTTTTTTTTTTATATAATAAATGCAAGTATATTGTTTTAGCTGCCTGAGTTATGCTGAAAGCTACTCGTAACACAGCTTTAATTCTACACGTTGAGGACATGAACAAGAGCTGCTCAGCTTTCAAGAGAATAATTTTTTGTGAACCAAATTGATAGCCGATAACGTAAAATTGCTCCGTAACTTTGCTTCAAATTCGTTATATTATGTAATGAAATTTATCGTGTACAGATTTAGGCTAATGTGTAAATTAAAGGGAAATGTTATTAGTTATTTATCTACCACTATGATGTATTTTGTCCCCACAAACTCAGAGTACGTAATAAACCAGTTATAAACTACGTTACAGAGCGATTTTACGATATAGGCTCCCGTTTATATATAAAAAAACTTTTTACCATCAAAAATGTAGAAGCCCTTAAGATGACTTGCGTATCTACGTATGGCACATTGAAAACAATACGAGCCTAGCATATCGTAATAGGTGCAAAAGCGACTTTACACATCTAAGTTATGATTGTTCTCAGTTTTAAAGGGCGGGAGTTAATTAATGGTCACCGTTCACAAGTAAGACTTGTGCAATGTTGTAAATACATGACGCGTCGATAAAAGTGTGCAGAAATTTAGGCCACCTTTTGCTCTTCATTTTTCACTCAGAAGCCAAGAGGCCGTTGTTACTTTTTCTCTTATTTACGACGAGTTTAATTTGACAGTTTGTCAGGTATGCGAGCCGTTCATGCATCTGGTTTACTGCCTCTTCTTAGTTGCCACAATCGCCGCTAGTGGTGCGTGCTCGGAGCATACACAAGGAAATACATACATACGTCGTCTACAAGATTAAGACATTTATTTAAATGACGAACATGCGAATTTTATGTGGAAACACAATCTACAATGCAATTTATTTAATATAATAGGAACTAGACGAAAAGTCGATATTATAAATGTACGTACATCTACGTACTTGGATTTCCTTTCTTCTGACCACAGTTTGGTAAGCTAGTGAAACTCGTTTACATGATGTACCTTAAACAACTGTATGCTTACTTCTTGCACGGTATTGCAAAATATTGCTGTTCTAGTTGATTCATCAACGTGGCTAAATGAATGGTAAATGCGATATCCAAAGAGATGCGTGATCTAGAGAAGAGGCACACAAAATGTCTTGTATATCACAACAATACACACTATGAATGTCGCTGAAGTTGAGAGTGCTCATAATTGACTTTAAGGACGTCCACAAGAAATTGTACTGTTTAGTATTATTTTTTTTAATGTGTACGAGATATTGTTTATTTTGTAGACATATGTATCCACTATTTTTACAGTAATACAAAAATTTCAGCTCCGTAATTTTTGTGTGTCGGGGTGTCAATTTCCCAAATTTGCATAAAACTGTTTTATGCTAGGAAGGAAAACCAACTGACTAACAACTATTGAATAGTTCGCACTAAAGAAAAGAGCGACGGGCTACGTTAAGGTATTCATGTAAAACCAAATAAGTTTTTTTGAACAAATTCTGCAATTAAAATAAAATTTTGCTAATTTTCTACAATCTTTTGAAATATATAAAACGCAATGTCTTTTTTTCCATATCCCTTGTCGTAACCCTATTACACTGTTTTTTTCTGGGAATTATTTAATTTCTGTAAGTTTGTTCGTAATTGTTTCTAGGTATGTAACCGTTTTATGCACGTTTGAAATTTGACGTGACATTATACACAAACGATTTACGATAAAACGAACTAATACTGTAAAGAATGGTTAAAATGTACGTCTAATATACATAGCCTACGCATAAATATGACATAAAAAGTTTTAAAAGCAATTATAGTAAATGTTGGAAAGTACTAACTAAATTTTGGTTAACTTTTACGTGTAACCAGGCAGGCAGTAGAGACAAGCAGAACGTTCTGATAGTAATCAATCACACACCCACTAGCAGTAGTTTGTGGTAGGCGAGCTGTCCAGTAAAGAGATTGAGAGAAGCGTTGTCTGGCTTCTGTTAAGAGAGAGTATCTACTTTTAACACACTGCCGAGATTTTAACGCACGATATATGCACCCGCAATACGACCACTATGACGTAATTGTCAATGATTAAATCAATCAGTGTACTGTTATCAGTTATGCAATTATTTAACAGAGTTAGAATAGAATTAGAGCACACTGACCAATCATGTAATTATTAATAAAAACTGGCCCCCATAAATGTACACCATAATTTCTTTGATCATGCCAATAAGAGAAAATACAGGATGTTAATGAATGACGTTTAAAACTCTCTGTCATACTGTATGTGATGCTAAGACGTGTAAAATGATACAGGACACTTGGTGTCGCAAATGCTGGGTAGTGCATAAAAAACGGCACATAAGTTATGGTCAGTGACGTTCGAATTCTGTGTTGATGTAGAAAATAATTATTTTTGAGAAGTCTACCTCAACAAGTGCATAAAATGGGCAGATCCGACAATTTATTGGGCCGCAGAAATGTATAAAAATACTAGCCTCCCGTTAAAGCCCCTTCGGTTCGATTCCGTTGGTGTCACCCGCATACTGCCACAGCCAGACTAGTAATTTCTGTAGTACTGTGATTGTAACTGCGAATACACACACAAGCCAAGACAGTAGCTAGAGTGAATGGGGAAATGTCACGAAATGATCCAGTTGTTGCCATTCAAACGTAGTACTCATACCTCACAGACCACAACTTATGTGCTGTATAGTACTAGTTCCAGACAGTGGAGCATACCGGTTATCAACTAGGCCAGTTCGTAAGCGAATCTGACCATTCAAAACAGCTCGTACAGGAAAGCTCGAGTTGTATTTTCCAATATTGGCCCCCAGGTCAGAGTCAACCTTCCTTGAATTCTGACGACAGGCTGAGCGTTGGAACAGTTGCCATGACTTGCCTTAGTTGAATTTAACGTGGTGCTTCCTGATTGACTGCACCTGGCCGACTATTGAAGCGAAGTTTCGCGTCGTTGGCCGTTGTAGTTCCAAAAGTGTTCCGCACCAGCAGGCAGTTTCACAAAATTTCCGCTGCCGGCTTGAAGCGCTAATGGGTGCACTACCATGTCGCACCTAGCAAACGACACGTGACACATCATGATCTGCCACCCGAAGACATCCGAGCACTGCCAATGTTATGAGGTTCGGCTGCCCGGTGTCTACGTCACAGTGACACTTCTGTTTTGCCAGATTTCACCGCACCGCGCGCTGCACTAACGTGTTCCTGTGACATGATCGCCGTCTTCACCACCGTCACGACGCGACGCCCTCATTGGCTGGCGGAAACTAGAAGGCATACATGCACCAGTACGTGAAAGGACACCCTTGCAGCAGAAATATGGTGGCTAGGTGCTTGAGAGCTGGCTAGGGTTTTGCTGTTATGCTACGTATTGAACGAATCAATGCCTGATGTGCGCTAATCATTACTATGATTTACGAGGGAATCGTGGCATTGTCTGAATGTTGAAAGCTAGTGTTGGTATTAGTATTAGTGTTAGTTAGACTTGTACATGAGTCATCTTTGAACACATTAAGGGACTTAGGTTTTATCGCATTTGGCGTGTGTTCAATATGCTTGTGAGAAGACAAATTCTCCAAGAGATTTTCATGTAAAATGTTAATGTATTTACTTTATAATATTAAGCTATCAGCGATTACACCTTATAAATTATTTAAAGTCGTAACGGCTCACGTAGTAATATATTTTGAATGTCTGATATTAATTTCACAGAATTTAAAGTCCTTTTTTAATTATAGCATAGGATATTTCTGACATGTTTGACTGAATTAGGTATTCGTATTAATCAGATATTATACCTTAAATTATATTGGAGAAAAAATTTAATGTATTGATAAAATACCAGCTAATGGTTTTTAGGCACTCAGTGCAGATTTTTTACTGTAATCTGTTCAAATAATGTCATGTATATTGTGCACTGGTGGTCAGACTGATTCTGTTCATTAGTATTGTACATTTGATAAAGTTTATTTTGAGTGGACATTTTTATTATTTTTTTAAAAGTTTGGTATATGGTATGTCTTCTCTCCAAAATATTTTTGGAAACATAATTCTCTCCAAATTTATGTCATTGGTAAACAGTTGGATGGTTTTTTACCATCTAATTATATAGAACCTACAAAATTTTGAGTATAATTTACATTTTCCACCACAGTCGTTCGTTTGCGAAAACTCTCAATTTTTTAAAATGAAATGTGAACGTGCTCTTTTCGTAGAGATAGGGCTCAGATAGTAAGTTTTTACACGTTTTCATTCTTTCTTAATCTCTAGCATGCGTGCTCAGGCATCGTCATGAGATTAGCAAAGTCAGGCAGGAGCACTATGAGAAAACCACGAGCACACCGCCACATTAGGAACACAAAGTACTACTAATAATTGTTAGTAAAATTATTATATTAAAGTACTAGGAATACACTCAGTTTATCTTAGTTCCCATCCGCTTAGAAAAGTATTATTTTCCTCCGAAAAGTTATTTTCCTTTATAATGTAGGCACATTAGTGAGCAAAAGTTATTTCGCTTTATTGTCTTTAGAAGGAATGTCACGTTCCCTTGTCGAGGCTGTGAATAGTTGCCAACTACGAAAAGAAATACATAAAACCCTTCTACAACATTTACGACTGATTTCCAATGAGCTGGCAATATCACATACAGGATGAGACACATAAAGTGTTACAGAGCAATAGCACTCAAACTAGTGATCATATCCACAAGTGTTTCAGACAAAAGTTTCAGTGTTCGAGAAGTTCGTCATACTGGGCCACCCTTTTTTATCGGCGGAGGCGCTGCAGCTACGTCAAGTCAACTCCAATTTGTTAAATGGAACCATGTATATTTTATTCGATGACATTATATCGAAATGACGACGAATTCAGCGACCTACAACATAATTTCATTTAGTCGCGCATCCAAAGGTATCAGTTAGTCACGCATTATCATCTAATGTGAGTACATCGGATCGCGAAAATGAACGATTTTCAAGAATCATTGTTGGGGGAATGCCGTGAAAATTACAGAAACGTCCAGGATTTGTATGTGAAAAGAATGCGGCTGCTATAGTAGCTTTTGCTGTACTAAATCCACATGCGAGCAGCAGGCAAATGGAAAGAGAGAGTGGAAATAGTCAGCGATCTGTATTAAGAATCTTACATCAACACAAGTTCCATTCGTATCGTATGTCATTAAATGAGAATTTGTACAGCAATGATTTCTTAAAAAACTACAATTTCTGTAATTGGATTCGTAGACAAATCGCACAGATGTCTCCTTTATGGGTCATGTGCTCTTTTCCCAAGCAATATAACATCACAAATGCGGGAAATGTGAATAGGCATAACATGCATTATTGGGCAAATGAGAATCATCGATTGAATGGAACTGTACCATGTCAACATCCGTTGTCCGTTAATTGTTGGTGCGGAATTGTCAGCGATCACGTCATTGGTTCACATATTTTGAAGGTCACTAGACGGGGCAAGTTTACGCAAACTTTCTGCACAGCGTACTGCCTCAATTACTGGAAGACGTGCCTTTGCATGTTCGCATGGACATGTGGATGCAACACGACGGTGCACCACCCCATTATGCTTTCTATTCGAGACAAGAGATGAATGAGATTTTCAGCGACAAGTGGATAGGACGAGGCAGCCCTGTAGCTTGGCCACCTCGTTCGCCAGACCTAACACCACTATATTACTTTTTATAGGGTTTTTGTCAGAGAACGCGCAATGGTGGTAGCACCTGCCGTGCGTAACGACATGAAAGAAAAAATACGCTTAGAATGTACCGAAACTACACCACAAATATCGGCTGACGTTCGACGGTCTTTTAATCAGCGAATTAACAAGTACTTACAAGCTGAGGATCATCACTTCGAGCATCTTCTTTAGGTAGATCCATACCAAGGTTAGTGGATCCTTTGAGTGCGTGACTAAATGACTATGTTGTAGGTCGCTGAATTCGTCGTCAGATCGGTACTGATGTCATCGTATATATCATACATGGATCCATTTAACTAAGTGGCATTGACCTTGACGTAGCTTCGGCGCCTCAAATGATGGAAAAAATAGAGTGGACTAGTACGACCGCCTACTCGACCGCTGAATCTTTTGTGTGAAACATTTGTGGATATTATCACTAGTTTGAGTGCTACTACTCTGTAACGCTTTCTGTGCCTCATTCTGTATAGGAAAGTGTCAGCCACGAGGTGGTGCAGTGGTGAATAATAATTAGAGATGATGGTTTATCGCGGGAAAAGTTGACTGTTTGATGGATTTCAATACACGTCCAGCTTACCAGAATATTACTGGCTTTAGCTTGTACGTGGAGCTGTTGCCCTATTTGACTGAGCCAATAAGAATCCCGATATTGTAATATTTGATGTCTGCAGACAGCTACGTTTTGTCAGTGTTTTCAAGGCTATCTTGGCACAAAACATTTTCGCGATATACCATCATCTCTAATAATAATAGTAGGATTTGGAAGAACACTGGTTAGATTTCTTGCCAGGCCATAGTAATTTTAATTGTCCATTGGATTATTCGATCCCTACATATATAAGCTGGAGCGCTTTATTTATAAACAATCCTGGCCACTTCCAGCTCTATTAAAAACACGCATCTTCTTACCAGATCATGGAGCTAAGCTGAGTATTCAAAACGTTCACAAAATTTCAAAAGTAAGGTTAGTGAAAGAGTTTCAACTAATACAAATTATTGTATACTCAATTTAATGTGAAGGTAGTCCACAAAATTCCTGACGATTGTTTTCATTGGTAATAGATTTTTCTTGTTATTTCCCTTTATAAATGACGCAGTGACGTAGGCTTATAGCTGCAAGACGTTTCAGAGTTTATGTTCACTTGGTTAATTAAGGTCACATTTTTATAGGTAATTTATCGAAATGCGAAGAAGGGCCGACGAGTTGGCTGCGGAAGTGCCCGGGAGCAGGCCTGGAAAGTCTGTTGGAGAGAAGATAGCTCTCGACTGAAACCAAGAGTGGGCTGAGCTGAGGATCTCAGTCGGAGGGACATGCTTTTGGGTGTAGCAGTCCCAACAGTCTGTTAGCTAACAACAGCCGCGATGGCAGGGCGTGATCTTTGCTCCACGCCCTTGGGGGCCGGGGGACGAAGGGCCTTACGGCTAGGTGTCCCTTCGTTAACAACAAAACTAACTAATCTGTCCACATACAGGTCTTAACACAATTCATTTCAACACGACTGGAAAGAGTAACTCTGTAGTACGCTTAATTCTTTCCCGGTGTTTCTACTTGCGTTTCAAATCAGCAGGTTTGAACTGTTTGCAAACTAAGTTTTATCCAGCAGTTATTTTTTACACCGCATATGCATATACCAAGTACTCGGAATGTTGCATTGTATTGGTGCCTGTATTTTAAAATAAAAGTGGAGCGATAATTTTGGTGGTTATGAGTATTTCGTAAATGCACAGTTGACGTATTTTCAAGACAAGATCAAAGTAATATCAATTTATCAGTCCAACCGCGTCTCTTCCCTTGTGCATAAACTGCAATAGATAGTATTAGATTCTTATTGTAGGACCTCTTTTTACGTCAAATTGTTGTTTCAGCTAGTTGCTAGATAGGCTTACTCTGGAACATGCCATGCAAGAAGCAGGCGTCACTCAATACTAACCGCCACTTTTAGCAACGGCCCTGGGTACTATTTATAGCAAAAGTTGTTGTTTACTGTTAAAGTACGTCCTGTCCACATACAGGTGGTGGTTAAGGTGTGTTCCCGCGTTGGAGAAATCCAAATGCGGCCGTGCATCTCCCTGTTTGAGGTGTCGGAGCGGTGCCACGCTCTAGTATCCGAAGGGAGTAACCTCATACATACTCGCAGGGGTGCGATGTTGCTCCGGGGCTCGTCAGTATTGGTGGGTACTATACCAGGATGGGTTCCTTGGCCTCTGGTGCTAGCTTTACGCTTCTGTGATCCCTCAGCACAAAAACCTCTCACACCCAAGTCAACCTGCAGCCTCCTCGTGGTGCCACAGGATCTTAGAAGCGATGCAGGCTCTGGCGTGCGGGCCCTATGCATCTCGGCTCCTCAGAGCTGGGAAAGAGGTATCTGCCTTGATGGATTCTCCGATAGATGGCAACAAGGAGAAACCACTAGGTGGGGCGTTAGACTACCTAGCGCTCAGGCTGTTGGGGCCCAATAATATTTTAAACTTTTCAGCTGATTACGTAATCATCACTATAAAATCAGTGTACCGTCGATGCCTAAATGCGTTCAATAGATAGTTTCGTATTAATGAAGAGTGCATTTCACCCCTTTGCAATCCTTATTTAAAAATTCACAATTTCGTTTTCGGTTATTTGCGTTAGCATAATATGTAAGCAAAAGACTCTCCATTAATTTGATACATATTGAGAACTGGTCGAAAACATTTAACATATTTTCAATTTAAGTTCAAATTATAACGATAGCAAATCTGGGTCGGGCTTTATGGATCATTATTTTAAAGCATGATTCCTCACATATTTAGCTCCTAAGAAGTGACATGAAAAATCCGTTTATCCTGGATTGTGATGCGGTTTGGTCTGTGATTTCATATCAGTTAGTTTTTATTTGTTTAATACTTGTTACGTTTTTAAACAAGTTCTTACGTTTTCCTAGAATTCACACTTCGTGTGGACTTGTGCTACATGGAAAAGATACACGCGAATACAGTTGTTTCCTGGCACGATGTCGCTTTAAATGTTAAACCAATTTTGAGCAGTAATTAAATTGTATTTATATTATTTTTATTGAAGACATTTTGACATTTTTAAGTGTTGAGTAAGAATACTGTACCTCTTTTAAAGCTATTAAATTTTTGGAAATACGGTGAATTCGCTTTTGCATATTCAAAATATGTGCATAAAAAGGATTATTAAAAATTTATTCCCGACATTTACTGACCTTCCCGGTATATTTTTTCTTGTGGCAAGAATCATTCCGAAACCATAAAACCCGCAATATCTTGGCAGGTTCGATTGCTATCGAGCATTAATCGAAATCACATTTCTCATATGTTCTTGTCTTTAGGGGTCCAGATATAAAAATCGTTGAATTTACTGTCGTGTATTGAAGTTAAAGTACTTATTATACTAAATTATAAAACCCCTCAATATAATAAAGTGTTCCATTATGAACGTTGGTTGACTTAAAATATGTTTTACGTATACTCACCCGTTCAGTATTAAATTTAAAAAATTCCTGATGTTATACGTTTTAAGCATTTGTACATGTGTCCTGCTTAAGATAAGCTGCAGTCATATTCAGTTGGATTCTAAATGTATCAATGGTTCATCTTGAATTTATTTAATTCTTTTAAACTGGTGAGAGGTAGATTTTTTCAAACCGCTAAGAGGTAGATTTTTAAAAAATATTCACATAATTTTGTTAGTACTTACTTTACATTATGCACGTAAAATTTTGTAACTGCATTCGAAATATAACTCCAGTCAGTTAGAAGTGTACTTTCTGTTTAATCAAAAGTCATACAATACAATTTTTAGTTTTTTTATCTATTTGAGGATAAGTATCCAAGAACCAAAACAATAACGAAATAAGTTACTCCCCGTAGTATTAACGATACAGCAATGAACGAAAGTGATTAATTGTAGAAAGAAAATTAATTTAATTCAGTTGTATCCGCCGCTAGTCTCCAGCAGTTAAGATCTAGTAATTAATAAAAATTCAGAAGCTAAATATTTCCGCCATTAAAAAACCAAATCACACATTTTCCACCAAACCCCATTGTTTTACCTTAAAAAAATGGTATTGTATGTTTATGTGTTATTAATACTATCTCACTCAATACGTATATAAAAAAAATGAATGCTGCAAGAAAATGTAATATATATATATATATATATATATATATATATATATATATATATATATATATATAACCATATAACCGATAATAAGCGGTAATTACCATGCAAAAGTACCTTTTATCAGACCAGATAGTAGATCTTCGCACATTATTAATGCATTGGCCAACTTACCTTGCTAATTAAAAAAAAAATTATAAGAATTGGAGCTTGTCACCTTATTGTGCTGCTGCATGCAAAATAGGCTACTGACTTCTCCGTTCACCGTATCAAGCGTAAACGTACCTGAAACACAATAAAGGAATGATAACTTCTTACGCTGTGGTAGGCACAATAATGAAAGAAACAGCAGTAAAAGCCAAACTCACTTCTATTTAAATTAGTGATGTAACTGTGTAAATATTTGTTAATAATATTTGTAGTAGCACAAAAAGAATCAATAATTGAACACAATTTTCTAAAAATTTTGCACATTATATATATATATATATATATATATATATATATAGTTATAAATAATAAAGTACGTGCATTATAAACGCCACAGTTCTGCATTTAAATGCGTAACTCTTATAAAAGATAAAACATAATCAAAATTCTAAATAAAAGGGATACAATTCATGCTACATTAATAACGATTATAATAACTTTTTTTGAAACATTTAACTTTCGAGAACAATTAGACTAAATTTTATAAGTCTAATTACTTACAAAATCTCTCTAACAAATTAAGTTTATCTTCGTCAGCTCTGATAGTTATTAAATTTATGTGATTTTTTTTCATTTAATTAGCGCTCAATCATGCTGCAAGTAATGCATGCTTGTGTATCATCACCATTACTTGATGTACGAGGCTGAGTTTAGTCCAATATTTTGTCATAACACTACGTTAATAGTAAGAGCAGCGTGTTTACGTCATTTCTTAAAGAGTATGTTAATAAATACTTTGTATTGCTGACAGTGTTATTTACTGACCTCTGTGACATTATATTTGCAAAACATTTTTTTTTTCTGTATTTTTGTGTAAACTTTGAGGAGATTTTAGTATTTCGGATGACGCTTTCTATTCCGTATTAAAGAGTGTACGTTACATGTACCGGATGTTCGAAGAAAAGTGTACCATATTACATGAACAGGTCGTACACACCCTGAAATGCATCCCTTACGAGGTACATACACGTTGTGAAAATTACAACAGGAGGGTCCAATGTGGTTGGCCTCGTAATGAAATACGTGTCATATGTTCGGAAGGAATAGTACACATCACCACAAGGTACACGTGTCAATAAACATGACACCCAAATCGCACCCCTGAAGAGTTATGCACGTTGAATCCTCCTATTGTACTTTTCAGAACAACGTGTATACCTCTTCAAGGGTGCGATTTGGAAGGCATGTTTACTTACAACTGTACTTTGTGGTGCTGTGTACTATTCCTTCCGAACATACGGCACGTATTTATTTACGAGGGCAACAATATTGGACCCTCATGTTGTAATTTTCACAATGTGTACGTACCTCGCAAGGGGTGCAACCTAAGAGAAATGTTTACTGTACATTTTTATCTACTTTAGGTGTGTTCATGCAATATGGCACACTTTTTTTCGAACATCGTATATGTAACAATAGTGGTTACAGTAATAACACTATCACACGTGTTATATTATGTGTATGGATATTTTGAGGTTCAAATTATATAAATGAAATACAATTACCTATTACATAACATATGTAAATCTCTGATTAACGCCATGTATGTAACAAAATATTTCTAAATTTATCCTAGTTATGATTATGGTTTGCATGTTTATGCTATTAAATCTTAGTAGTTGGAATGCAAAGCACGGTTGTTATTTGATAAGCTTTTATTCCTTCTCATGGACGAGCGCCAGATGCAGTTAAGCAGACAAGTACTAGTGTTTAGTGATTCTGTCGTAGGTCCGTGTATTAATGTCTTTAAAGATTTTCGGGGTCAGAACAATGTGGGATTTGTTAACTGTTAAACAATATGTCCCACTATTTTGTTTCTTAGGAAAAATGCATTGAATACACATAAACATGTATAGGACACATAAAATTGTCCTAAAATTGTTTTGTTTTCCTTTTTCCTGATCTCTTTTCACAGTTTATATAGACTGACTTCTTTTTATCACTTCTAAAGTTGACTTTGAAATTTATTCTTTTTTAATTGTCCTTAGAAATGTATAATGATTTCTATTTGTAAAAAAAAATAACATAAACCTATTACTTATAAAACGATCACTTTGACAACTGTTACTTTCAGTAACGTTAGCATGAACACACACTTAAACAAAACAACTTTTCAGTCAATAATCAATCACCTTTCACAACTAAAAAATAGGGCATTGATATATTCATAATTTACCGTTCCCATAGTGAAATATTTAAATATGTTTTCATAGAATACCACTCTATTTAAAAGCTGTGCTGGTTTTTACCCAATAAATATGACAATAGGCAAGCACAAGAGAATTCCACAAAATCAACTGTAGTAACGAGGGCTATAAAAATTTTATTACAAATTAAATCTAAACAGAGACTATGGCTCATTCCACAAACGTACGTATACCACCGCACCGCAGCGCTCACCAGGCAGGGGAACTGCAAGCGCGGAGCGGTGTTATGACAACTCTACGAAGGTTATCCTCACTATTGAAAGCAGGCTGACATATATAACGAAGGGGCAGGGCCATCGAGGTTGTTGTTCATCGGACCGTCAACCGGGGTACCTCCAGGTCGGCTAGAATGCCATTCCCCTGCTGACCAACTCCGTCGTCCGAGGGCCGGACGTCTGGGACTCTGCTCGTGACCCGGGGAGGTCACG
The DNA here is from genome assembly GCA_003012365.1 of Medauroidea extradentata. Taxonomy (NCBI): domain Eukaryota; kingdom Metazoa; phylum Arthropoda; class Insecta; order Phasmatodea; family Phasmatidae; genus Medauroidea; species Medauroidea extradentata. The sequence goes on along the minus strand of PNEQ01053911.1, from coordinate 32,995 downwards.
ACCATGTTCACGTGATTGAGTGTAGACAGCGACAATACTCAGTGGTAAGCCGCTGGGAACTGGGTTCCAATCTTCTCCTATATAAGCTCCCCAGTATTAAGTCCTTATGCTAAGATTGTAGGACGCAAGTCGTAGAGCTGTATTTAGTGTTTTTGGTGTAATTAAAAGCCCTTGTAGCCAATATTGTGGCGTCGGATAATTAAACTTTATCCCTTGTCGAAGTAATCCAGGAGTAACTGTAGAGTGGTGAACACAGTAAATCTGAGCAAGCTATCCTTATGTTCACCCCGAGTACCACCTTCAATAAATAATAGTTCCAAAGTGTGTAACATTAATAATATAGTAAGGCGTCGTGGGGCCCGGACAAACTAAACACAAAGAAAATAAAATTTAAGAGGGCGATCAAAGCCCACGATATCTGCCTTCAACATTAACATTAACTGCTGGACGAGTCCCGCCCATGTAAAATCACAAATATTTTTTTTTGGTACAATCCGTGTATTTGGAATTAAATAAAATATTGTGCATTTGCGTACGTTAAGGTTATTACAGGATACGCGAGTACTAAATAAAAAAAAAACTTCAAACAACCAATATGTTAAGTTCATTCCTTGAAATTTTACAAGACGTTACAATTCCTAAACAAACAAATTCACGTAAAAATTACAGTTGCGTAAATTAACAATCGTTAATAATCTCTAAGGGCGGTCACGATTGGGATTCATGATCACGTTATAATGCTGAAACAGTTTTGCAAGATGAATAAAAATTCAAGGACCCGGTGGGTTTACAAAACTGACTCAAGCATTTAATAATTGTGAAAGTTCGAGAGCTATAAACTGCAACAGCAGGTTGACCACAAAATGCCTTACCGAAGGCATGAGAAACTTGTCAAAGTGCGTGTGTGCGCACACAACTAAGTTACATAATCCAGCATACACTGGATTTAAAAGAAACGGAATCAAATAGCACAACGAACATTACAGAATGACTACGGAACATTTAAAAGAGCAAGGAATTTCTACGGCGGGCCAAAACGGAATTTAGAAAAGACGAACCCTAAAAAAAAATTACTCCAGACCTTACCGCTCTCGGTTCACCGCCATCGAACCAAACGTGCTATCTCTCCGCGAGAAAACTGTTCTCACTTACATGTGACAAAATACGGAAACAAAGTGAGTGAGCCCATAGATAAACTTAGCCGACCTACAGTTTCAGCACAAAGCCTAATGTGCAAGCCCAAAGAGTAGAAGAGATAACAGAGGGTACGCACAGACACTCCATTGAATAAAAGCGAAAGTTTCCCGATGTACGGCACAAAGCCATGATACATTTTAACCTGCCCGTCAAAATAATTGTACGTGAACAATGTAGGTTCTCACTTTCAGCTTGCACCTCCGCATTATGAGTTGTTTTAATGTTCACAGTTGTCTCATTATTTATACCCACTTGTGTATCCCTCCGGTATATGATTGTAATACAACTGTCAATTAATTACCTTAATAACAATCGCATGATAATAATGTAAATTGTGACGTTATTACATAAGTAAATTTCTCGTACAATACTTTTCTTTAGTAATTTAAATACATTAATAAGTAAATATTCAGAATTTAAAAACAATAAGAACCGAAGTTTGACACCGGTCTTGGCAAACTGACAAACACATAAAAACCTGAGTTTTCTGCCTTGTTGATGTCTGTTTTTATATATATATATAATTTCTATTTTTGTCTGTCCTTTGTTTTATTCGAAACGATTTCATTTATGGAATTTTTGTTGTGTATGTATCAAGTTGACGAAAGCACACCCTGCCTATCTATGTTTTTTTATTCACTTTAGTTTTCTTTTGACGGACATGTCCAAGAAACTAAATCCAGTCAGTCAGCGTTACTGGCCCACTGTATTTTCTATACACAGCCATCACTGGCCCGTTGTCTAGCCGACACTAAGGTTAATTCTACTACAGGCTAGAAAGAAAATACGTTTTCTTATGGGAGAGCTTGGAACAGGGAAAATTTCTGCCACTAGTTTCGCTTCAATCGTTAAGAGACCAGAAAAGTACGAAACCGTATTAAAATGAAATTTAAATAAACCTGGAAATTATATTAGTCGTTTAATTTGATTTTAAAGTGAAAAGAAACCGATTTCACATTTTAAATTATCAACTTAATGTAATTTAAAATTCAGGAAAGCTCTGTGATTGGTCAGTTTGGTGCACTAGCGATAACAGCGCTCAAGTGGCAGAAATTTTCCCTGTGCCAAACTTATAACATTGATCTTTGTAACCTGTAGTAGAATTAACCTTACCGACACGTAGACAACAATGTCTCGCAGTCTTCATGACACCGGCGCTTCACCTTCTTTGTTGATTGCAAGATGTTTATTTGATATTTTGACGGTAGCACCCTAGTGTTTTTGTGACATGACGGCTCGTGTTGGAAGGCTTAGAAATCATGTTTGTAATGAGCAAGGTGTTTAACAATTACCTTCCGACCTTGTACCAAGTGTATTTTCTTTCTGTGTGCTGGCACAATGGGCACACGTGGAATATTTTCGTAAATTTATCAGTTTACGAACACACTGCATCGAATATTAAGCGCGTGGTAGGCGGCCGACTTAACATAGGACACGGATAATTCCTATCTCATTCACTGTCTTTATGCAAAGCTGTCATGTTGTATTTAAGCTACTCCTATGATCTCGCTTTCGACAAGGCGTAAAGCCGTATGAATATATATATATATATATATATATATATATATATATATATATATATATATATATATATTACAGCACGCGCCATGTAAGTTGGCGGGTAACGAGCTGGAATGTGTTGCGCATAATATTACTACAGTTTTAATCGAGTGGCTAACTTACACAGGTCGAGTTCTTTCCGGTATTTATAGACTACTAGGTGTTCTTGCAGCGGCCTGCTGCTTGAATTACTTGACTGTGCCCTTCACTCAGTAGCTGCCACTCGCCATATAAGCTCGCGCGCAGTGTGTCCTGTATTCTTTCCCTGCGTTTCACCCCTCCCTTGTTAGAAGCCGCGGCTGTGCAAGGCTACGGGCTCGCCACCCACAAACGGTCTGATTACCATTATTTTAAGGTTCTACCAGGGACCTAGCATGTTGGAATCGTGCAAACCGATGCTGTTGACTGGCGGGTTTTCTCGGAGTTATCCTGTTTCCTTCTCCCCTTTAACAGCGCTGAAAGCTTGGCTGACTGAGATATCATGACTTCACTTCGTTATAGCACAGAGCATTTTGTGCGCAAGATTAAATATCTACGCTTTGTCGCCGGTCAGCAATATTAAGGCCCTGGTAAATGCGGCGAGGCTAGCGCGGTAACGAGCAACCACTGCGGGAGTTAACATGTAAATGGCAGCTCGTAGCGAGAGTTTTCTCATTGAAGTAAGGCTGACGGCGCCGCCACTTGGCGAGTAATTTAGGCGAGGTGATGAGCTGAATCGCGGCTGGCGTAATTGGTGTCGCTGACACGGGTGATTGCACGCAGCGCTAGGGTAGAGACAGAGGGAGATAGAGCTCTGTGATCTGGTAGATTCTCTATTAGAACGTGCTCGCAGCTCCACGGCGGGAGGTAACATAGTTACACGCGGAGAATTACGTCGCAGCTAACTTGCAGTTCACTTCGCGACAAGGTTTCATTCAGCCACTCCTCTGTGCTCGCAGCACAGTTGTCACACCTGACGATAAGACGGTGCAGTCGGCCGAACAGGGAACCATAAGTTATTGCACTAAATTTTAAACCACCGGTCGTAGTATTTAATAAACTTGCTTTAGACTCATATTGTTCCACATTCAACACAAACAGCATTTTTACTAAAAAGCGTTAGAGACGGAGTTAACAATTAGAAATCCTATTCAACTAACACCCTGACCCGACTTTCCATACAAAAATTATAACAACTGAAACTTAGTATTAATTTTTGGTAACAATGAAACACTGATTTCTTTTTAAACGACAAATTTACTCACATTGTATTCAATTTCAAAATATAAAGCCAATTGCAGTCGGGTTTACTGAAGAATGGTAAGTTGCGGTTTTATTTCGTGCATTAATTTGTGCACATTATTCGAAAACCTGATAATTGTGATTTATTACAATTCGGTGCATTCGAAAAGTATTTGCTTTTGAGCGTTAATAAACTTGTTAATGTAAAATAACCACTTTAGACGTCAAAACAAAAAATGTAACTGATAAAAATACACCTGCTTGCTTACAAACACGTTTCGAGGACACAACATGTAACACGAAATGTTCTCCTAAGACAAAGTCGTACGGAACACGCTGTATAATTACGAAGTATATCGGACCGTCTAACCTACTTTTAACGTGATACAGAACTCCATGTGTATTTTTCTTTTGAATGCTAAATGTTTGCCACTTTTCGTGTTCATTTAGTTGTAATATTATTTAGGATTTATTAAGAGCGATTCAATATGATAAAATTGCGGAAGTGTTTGTACAATAAAAAAACCAAACAGCATATGCAAGTTATTGTTGATTGCCTTTGAAATAATTGTAAACTATACAACAGCAAAATGTATGAAGACCACTCTGCAATCGTTTACGTATACAACATTTGTAATTTATAATACTTTTAAGGATGCTATCTGTTATGTCTCAACCGGTAGTAATTATTTTTGTAAAGGAATGTGTTGCAGTACGTTTAATCAATATGATGAAAGAAATTCAGTGCTTAGAAACTAAGAACTTGTGCAAAGGTTTTGAAGAAAATATCAGTTTTTAAAAAATGATGTTGAAGCAGTATTTTCTTCTTAAATGTAATGATTTTTGTAACATTTAGCTAAGTTCGACTTCTCACCAAACCCTAAATTTTGTAAAAATATAATTTTTGAACTCTTTATAACTCATGTTGTTGACTTCATAAAATACAGAAATAACATGGCAAATATAATTAATACTAGAATTAAAAATTTCGGAAACACTACTACTTAATACAAATAAATACTAAACAAAACTACCTATCAATTTACCACTTAAATATTCACATAACAATTTAATTGACTTAAAAAACCAGCAATATTAAAATCATCGGCTTTTACATTGGCTGCCTACGACGCATATTAGGCTACGCGCCGGTTTGCATTGAGATGTGTTCATTTTTTAAAACCAGGATGAGAAAACACGTGCGTATTGCACAGCCATAAAATAATAAAAATCATAATACATATCATTAATTGTATTATTATTATTATTATCATTATCATTATTACAGTATTTGCTGCATATTTCCCTCATTTTCATGTCCTGTTGCGTAATTACATGCTTCAAATAATCGTCAAACCTGTCCCTTTTCACAGTTTTTACCGTCACTACGTAACACTAGTTAGCCTTCCACATGTAGAAAACAAAACCTTTTATTTGAAGGTAGTTGTGAAAATGCACAGTTTGTGCACTTCAGTTCACAATAGACGACTTAGGACCGATATTATAAACCTCTTTCGAATGTCAACCAACTGCTATCCCCATAGAAAATTCATTGGCGAGCAGTTGGTTGTCATTCGAAAGAGGTCTATAGATACGGCCCTTAGAGCACTTAGTATGCTGTATGAATCACCGTACTGAGGAACTGTATGGCAGAAGACTCCTTGTTTATCTCAATGTCCGCTGTCACCAATGACGGGTTGGTAGCTTCTATGTTATATGTTTCGCATTGCTTCTAGTGTTCGCCTGTCTGTGAACCATCGTTGTGGGACTCGTGCAAGATAACAGATGTTGTGCAGCGCTTTCATGACCATTTATAGTTTCTTCAAGATAAATTGAGCACAGCTTACTATTTTCTGTGAGTAATTATGCCTCCATCTTTACTATTTTAAATACGAAAACTTCTCTGTAACTAAAAACTAGTGTATATTTTCCACAACTCTCAAAACTTTACATTTACAGTCCCAATAAATATATTATTTTCATTATTTTAAATATTGGGCAGCGCTCACTATTAAGTGAATGGCCTTTTTTTATACCAACGAAATGTGCATCAGCGTTGGAATTCTCCTGTACATTATCAACTACATACTGCGCACATCCACTGCTGCACATTCAACACTTAGTCCACATCTATGCTATAGCGGGAAATGTGCTGCACTTAATTAAGCCTGCTCGTTATTGGTTCAGAAGCGACGGAGCTATAAGTACAACCTTGAAGTGGGCATTAAATATCACATCGCCACAACGAGACAAGCCCTGAACTAGCGTGTAAGATTCCCACTGTAGTTTTTTTTCACTATGGGACTAACAAGCGGTGGCCATATAATTTTATTGGTAGAAAATCTGTAGAAATGTTCAGAGTATGTTTATATCATAGTTTCACATGCATTCGGTTTGTACATTTTGAAGTGCGGCAGTCTAAAAAAGGCCGTTTTTAACTATGTTTGAAGGCTTCTAAACTGTATTTTTTAAATGATTATGGTCTTAGCAATGCCATTCCGTTTTGTCCGAAATGTGTTTCCTTTTTGTACATTGGCACAATGAGCACATGTGGGACAGTTTCGCAAAAAAAAAAACGGTATTTACAATTAATGGTATGTACGATTCATCTGGTATGGGCCTGTCATCAATAGTTGGGTTGCAGTTCCACAGAACATGATCTAGCCCGCGTACGATGAACTGTGAGTCTCGTTGTCTGTAGTAGGGAAAATGTAAACTATGTATGCTCGGTACTATGTTCAAGTTATAATTTTAGTTCCCATTCTTAAGAAGACTATTTACCCCAAAACATTGAAAACCATTTTGGCAACAACCTCTGTAACAAGCCGAGCTATGCTATACTCGTATTATTTGTTTTATTACCTTGCTTGGTTCTTCTGGGACGAGAAGAATTTTAAATTTTTTCTTTAACAAGTTTAAGTAAAGGTGATTACTCATAGTATAACAAGTTTAAATAATTGCCAGCAATTATCCACACTGAAAGAAATATTTTGTAGTAAATGTTCCCAGCCAAATAGTTATGTAGTAAACGAAAATATATTTAGTAACCACAAAATTTTAGTCGTGTCAGCAAAATATTTTCGCGGTGACCATAAATATTATTTGGCAGGTTCAATAACAACACATTATTTTGTGGCTGCCACACATTTTTTTTTTCTGTGCGAAATGCTGAGATCTATCTTGTTTCTGAACAACCGTGGCTTTATGAACAAAAATACAATTGGCATTCAATTTGGAATTTTTTTTTTTAATAAATACGTTTGAATCAACGACTCGTATTCAAATAGGCGGACTAAGTTTTCTGACATAGATAGCGATTTACGAATACAATTATTGAACCTTGTTATGCGACAAATCCTACCTACAGGAACAACCAGCAAGCGATTGTCTTCAGGTCCGCAGATGCTAAAAGTAAACATTTTTACAATTTGACAATTATTAAATGTTATAACAGTAACTATATCTAAATAACTGACGCTAGTTTTCTCTTTCTTTTTTTCCCTTAAAGCCAAACAAATCAGCTGTGTTTAAATGTTGTTTACCTTTTCTAACAAATTGAATATTGCCAAATAAATAAATCGTCATATTAGAACTATAGTTACTGTACATCATTTCAGAAACTGCTGCTTTTATTAAAATTCAATTTTCGACAACTAACATCGAGACCGTCCTTTTTATAGGATGTAGCGATAACGTTCCATAGTTTACTACAACAGAAACTAGAACGAATTATGCTTTATTGGTTGCGGCAAAAGACCATTTTCAGCAGTACGTGTTGGCTAGTTCTGATATTATTCCTTATTAAATTATGATGTAGCCTATCCTACATTTACTATCTTAATAAAATTCAATTTAACATATTTCGTATCCGGATTTACCCCAATCGCGTAGTTATTGCTCATGACTCCTGAAATTATGCCAAGGTTTGTTCGAATTCTAAGTTAAGTAAGCAAATACGTAATTAAAAAAACTATCATTATATTATATATAGTTCTTGCACTGGAATGTGCATTTTAGGCTAATGACAGTCGTCAGAATTTTTCACATATTTAAACAACATAAAGTATTCTGTGGCAATAAACTATTACACTCAAACAGTCAATTTTAAAAAAACCGGTTAAGAACTTGATATAAATAAAAGCACAAATCATAGCAAACAAAAGTATGGTGAAAAAATTATCAATTAAAAAGTTCACTAGTTTCAAACTAATTCTATTTAATAACTTACGTAAGTAGGTATGTACAATAGCAAAAAATAAATCTACTCTAACATAAAATAACAATATCTGACAAACTAATTAAAATATGAAAAATGATAGCTAAACAGAAATAATAGAACTAGTTATTGCGTTTGTAGCAATTAAACTTATAAGGTATTTGAGAGTGAGAGATTTTGGTCATCGCTCAACATCAAGGTTTTTAGTGCTGGAGAGGGATGACATGAAGTTAGTATGGAGCAGTGCCGGAATGAAGGGCGGGGGTATTGGGAGACCCCGAGAAAACCCGCCGACAAGCTGTATCGTCAGGCACGATTCCCACGTAAGAAAGTCCTGGGACTGACCTCGACGGGAAACAAACTTGGATCGCCTTGGTGGGAGGCGAATGGTCTGACCATTAGGAGCCGTGGCCCCTAAAATGTACTTGGAGTTGTCATGAAAATGTAATGTGGTCACTGTGAACACTGCTATACCAAATAACTTGTGCACCCTTAACCTGTTCATTTGACTTAATTTACAGTTTCGTAAAAGCCAGATATGATGGAGCATGTCCAAGCAACTAAAACCAGTCAAAGCCAGATGTCTGACACTATATTTAGCTTCAGTTTGTAAAGTCGTGTGACTACACAAGTGCACGAGAGAAGAACACTATCGTATGCTTTCTGAAGTGCTCAATTAGCCACGAACAAACCGTGGTATTGTACGACAGTTTACACCACGGGAGAGCTGTCTTACTTTCTGAACGTACGACCTTGACAGGGGTTTGTTAACCTGGCGGTACAAGTCGGTGTGAAACTCAGAAAAACTCACGGACGTGAGTTAGAGATAGCTTTTCGTATTCCATGCTTTCTCGTTGCCTCAGCCTCTGATTTACAACCCTACGTTCAATCTTAATACCGCAATAAACTCATAATTTCACTGTCGTATCCCTCAATCGACAAGTTACTTGAATCAACAGAATTGTGAGCGGTAACGTATTTTTAGATGAGGATCAAGAATGTTTAAAATCCGGTCACGTGCTCTTAGAAGAAAAAGAGTTGGGGGATGTTTAAAAAATTGTAAATAAATTACCTAAAATGCGTCCCTCCAGTGGTTAGTCTCTTGTCGCATTCACCTACTTGAATAACGAGGAAGTAAATGGTATTATAAAGTTTATTGAAGTGTATACTGAGCATTTGAACCTTGTTAATTTCAGAGGAAATAGTAACACACAATAACAACATATGTAACAAAACTGATTCGTCTAGCACAAAATTCAGTCATTTCACTCTAGTTATCAACAAGACCAGTTATTTCTTTGAAAATATACAAAATTGAGGCTATAAAATTCTTTATCTAAAATGCAGGGCTAAGACGTAGACATTGAAAAACCAATAGTAAAGTCGTTAAGGCACACTGCTATTTTTGTAATGTTTCGACTGAAAGCCAACACCAAGTTCCTGTGTAATGAAATGCTATAATGTTGTGTCTGTAGTGTTACTGAATATGTCCCATATTATACTCTCTCTTTACGACCACTTTCGGTCACTTTTTAACCCACTTAAAAAAGAGGATGTTATCGATTCAGTTATATAAATTTTTATGTTTGTTACCTTAGAACTCCATCGTTTATAAACATATTTTGGAAATTTCTTCTTTTGTCGGAAAGGGGATATTTTCAAGCGCGTTCTATTTTAGTTTAATTGGCGCTGGGCGTTGAATTTCGGAAATAACTAGGCTGTACCAATAACCTTAACAACACTCGAAGCAAAAACAAAATTTAAACATTTACCATTACAACCCCCCCCCCTTATCCCTTAAACACTGACCAAAATGTCTCACTCCAATTCGATTTTGAGGAGCACCTCAAAATCGAACTGGAGTGAGTGAGAGATTTTGGTCAGTGCTTAAGGGATAGGGAGGGGGGGGGTGTAATGGTAAATTTTTAAATTTTGTTTTTGCTTCGATGTATTGTTAAAGTTATTGGTACAGCCTAATTAATGTCAAAAATATTCAAAAACAATTTTAAGTGGTAAAATAGAAAATTGAAAAGAAAATAATTCGTTTTTAAGTCTTTTTAGCAATTGCTTCAACTGGGAAAGTACCGTATTTTTTCCATAAAATTTAATTTGCTGGTTTAGTCGAGATATAAACTATGCTGTGTCAATTTTACTTTGTATATATGTAGTCATATAATACTTTTAAAAAAATAATAAATTTAATATATTTCATAGTGTGCCATTAGGTCACTAATGTGTCTCGGTAACTGTAAAGTTTGCATATAACTTAAATTAAACCTCAATGTAACATTCTGCAGTGTTTCTAGAACACAAAGCTACTAACAGAGTCTCCATCCGTGTATTGTGTGGCGAACAGGATGATTTGCCGTATTGTAATGCGTAATTGTCACCGGTTATATGGATGGCCACTAAAATGCCGCTGATAACTGCTGCCCTCTACCAGAAGAGAAGGAACTATCAGGCCCGTTGCACACACAGCGGATATTTCCGAGCGGATGTTGTACCGTCGCTGCCGTTCCACTAGTAGTCCATTGTAGTATATTGGAGCTTGCACATTCGACGGAAAAAAACCGATCGGTAAGTTTAACGTCAGCGGTAGCTGTGCAGCCGCCCGGTGCCACTGGAGCCGACGGAAGTAGTGGGCTACGTGATCAAATGCACATTTACACACACAGCGGATTTTACCGCTCTTGCTTTTGCTTTGGGCAGTATGATTTGAACTCTCCTGCAGCACTGATTCTGTTTCCGCATCGCGTATCGCTCCCCCTTGTGTCGTGTTATAAAGAGTGACGACATTGATAATGAAATACTTATTTCATTAGTTGAAGCAAAGCCTGTACTATGGGACAAAACTCTTAGACATTTTTAAGGTCCGAAACGCTACTAAAATTACTGTGTCTGTGGAATTACGAAATAATTTCGACCAGATGCAAGAAAATTAAAGGAACAATTTTGGTAAGTCCATATTCCTTTTATAATTCAATTAATTATGTCTGTATGTAGGTCTGTAGGTAGATTTCGAAGAAATACTACCTATTGTAGCTATGCTCATGATACAACTTCCGGAAAAATGTTATTTAGTTTACAATTTATGGTTCATAGAAACCATTGTCATCGCAAAAGCTACAGGATGTTTCTTAAATAGGGGGACAAATTTGCATGCGCGTTCCTCTCGAAAAAAGAAGACGAAAACATGTTATGCACTATCCACCTAAATGTAATATGAAGGGAGTCATGAGCCCCCAAATATGAAATTTGAAAACCGTATTTTCCCAAAATATCGTAAACTAATTGACATAACAATACAATATTTTCAGCATTGCTCAATGCTATTGGGGTCTTCAAACCAGTAGCAAAGTCTGGTTGATACCTTCCTCCCTTATGAAAATAACGGGAGTGGCTAACCTCTAATTGCATAAAACTTTGTCAACGTCAGGTAATGTGAACAATTTAAGACGGTGTATTGTGTAATAAGATCTGTGTGAAGAAAAATGTCCTCTTGTTGTAACTGTCTAGGACCTATCGTTTTCGTGTAAAACGCACACAAAGGTTCGGTTTGCTGCTACAGAGGGCCAGGAAGGAACTGTTGGAAACGGAGGTACTGTATTGTTTGAGACGTACGACATAAGAGTGTGAACATGAGTGGACATTTCTGTAACTAACAGTTGTATTACTATTCACTTATCATTTTGCAGAGTATTTCCTGTAACATTGTTATTATTCCGATACCTTGCATAAATGCCATTTACATAAGTACTGTGTCAATTTGTGATTCATTATGTTCGTACTTGTCTGAAAAATGATACACCACTCGACATAAACAAACAATATCTTCAGCAGTGCTCATGGGGTCTTCAACCCTATCGCAATAGCTGGTTGATATCTACCAGTCTTACCACAATACGTAGTAGGTGTGGCTACCCTCTAATGGCATAGAACGTTGTTACCATCGTGATATTTAAACATTTGGAGATGATTTATTAAGAAATTAGGCAATTCATAAGACATGCTACTACAACATTATCGTACAAGACCTCGTTTATTACTTGGCCTGCCCTCAGGGGGCACCTGCTGCAAGACATAACATCAATAACATGCACATGTTTGTCCTGGCCATTATGGGACACCTTACATAGTCATTACTGTTTCATGCAGCTATGTTACGTGATATAGACAAACATTACAATTAATGTTCAAAATGACCACCCTGTTCAACTACACATGCACAAACACGTCGCATCATGGATCTGCGTACACAGTCAAAAATGCCTGGTTGGCCACGAACCGTTTCACATGCCTCAAATACCCTGCGACGTAACGTCTCCACATCGTCTTTCGGAGCTGAATAGACAAGACTCTTGACATGGCCCCACAAATAAAAGTCTAACGGATTTAGGTCCGGTGAACGTGGGGGCCATGCAACGGGACCAGATCGGCCAATCCACCTGCGATCAAACGTTGCATCTAACACAGTGCGTACATTACGACTAAAATGTGCTGGAGCTCCGTGGTGCATGAACCACATCCTTCTGCGTACAAGCACAGGCACATCCTCTAATAAGGGTGGCAAAGCATAGATGAGGAAGTCCCTGTACACTTCGCCTGTTAGACGAGGTGGCAATACATACGGCCCCACCAGGCAATTAGCCACAATCCCAGTCCACACATTGATCCGACATTGCTGCTGATGTCGACTACATGTGGCTGCATGTGGATTTTCGGTTGCCCACTGATGAGTGTTGTGGAAGTTAGTGATGCCATCCCTCCCAAACGTTGCTTCATCTGTAAACAAAATGGGTGACACGAAGTCTGCCATCTGACTTTGGCGAATAAACCACTGGCAGAATGTCAGTCGCGCTGGATAGTCGACAGGCGCAAGGCCTTGCACGCGCTGGACATGGTACGGGTACAGGAGCTGTTGATGAAGTATCCTCCACACTGTTGTGTGGCCAACATGTAATGTTGTCCCGACATTCCTGACGCTGGCATCTGCATCGGCGTCAATGTTGGCGAGGATGCGCTCTTCTAATCGAGGGGTACGACGTGTCATGGGTCGCCCGCGATCACCTGTATTCACATTCAATGTTCCTGTCCCTGCAAGTCGGCGAAACAACGAAGCAAAGGTTTTATGTGTTGGCTGTGCTCTGTTTGGATATTTAACGCCATACAACCGCTTCGCTAGTCTACCAACACCGTTGGTACGACCATACATGAAAATCATGTCCGCTTGTTCACGATACGAATAAACAGTTATATTTATATATATATTTTAATGTTTGTTACCTTAGAACTCCATCATTTATAAACCGATTTGGAAATTTCTTCTTTTGTCGGAAAGGGGATATTTTCAAGCGCGTCCTATCTATTTTAGTTTAATTGGTGTTGGGCATTGAATTTCGGAAATACACCATGGTGCTCCTCAAAATCGAATTGGAGGAGAGATTTTGGTCAGTGCTCCTCAATGAAATTTTTTATTTTAAAGGCAATGCATGTGTACATTTATAGGCTTTGCTTAGTCAAACATTGCTTCAATTATACATTGTCTTGTTGGTTTAATAATGACCAAGTTTTCACTGAATACTTCAATATCTAATAACACTTCTTAAATATGTCTTACTTCCCAGACAAATTACTATTATCGCCATAATCTTTACAATTCTTTTAAATTTTAATTAAATTCTAACACTTTTGAAGCAAGCCTTCCATAAGTTGGCACACAATCGCACAATTCAACTATTGCTGTGGTAAATTTTTAATACAGAAAAATTTGTTTCCTCCCCACGCGGCGAAATGAAAAAAAAAAAAAAAAAAAGATACGTGCTGTAACACACAAACACACACAATTTGACTATATGAGATCATACTGAATTGAATATAAATAGATTCAGAAATTAAATTAGTCTATAGAGACTCATAGTAAAGGTTCAAAATGTTTCAAAAAGTAATTGTAAGTATTGAAATTAATTACTTTATTTAATAGTATGTGGGCTTTACTTGAAAATTTAAATGTTATTTAATCGTAATATTGGTAATAGAAATAGCTATAATGCATTAATTATAACTGAATAGTTGTTTTCCAGAAAAAATAAGGAAATACTCGATGGCACATTTTAATTCGTTGTAAAATTTTGGGACACAATTATTTTTTTCTACAGTGACATTCCATTCTTTTCTCCCCCCCCCCCCCAAAAAAAAAAGTTGTTCCTCCAGCGTGCAAGCAAACGTCTTGCCAGATGTTACCGATATGTTCCAAACACGTCGGGTACACGACTACCGAGCTTTAAAATTTTAAACGGAATAATTTCATTTCAAATACTAAATAAAATTAAATGAAAATACTTTAAGTCATAACTAAATAATAAATAACGTTTTATAATAAATTACAGCAAAATGAGTGCATAAATACTGAGCAAAAAACATTTAAGTATCCGAACATATTTTATTAATAATAAAATTTTTGAATCAAAATAAACAAATGACTACCAGAGAGCGTCCCAACCATAGAGTGCAGTACAGAGCTAATGGCGCATGTCGTTGCTAGATCGCAGCTGCGTCACTACGTTATGGAGACGTATTATAATCTAATGATACTATATAATTTTCAGTACTAGGGTATTAGGTTTCACATTATTTAATTTGACATCGTTGTAATTTGTACAACATTACGCTTCAAAATATGTAGCTAGTCACATTTTTATATTAACAAAAAAAAATAACAGTTCACGTACTCCACTGACATGAATTCATTAGATTATTTGTAACAGGCTTTTCATGACAAAACTGACACATACCTACTAAACAAGATTTACATACCATACTACATATTTTTATATTTCCCAGAGTCTCCCTGTGAGATTATTAGTTAAATTATAGCTTTAGTTATTTTATTATTTTTGTCTAGTCTAATATATCCAGTTTATCTATATTTCCTATTTATTTCATAATTGTTCAGCTCTAAAGATTCCGTGTTTAAAACACAATTTTGTATTATGTCTTAAATTTAATATTAATCAGGAATAATTAATGTTCCAGATGGTAATACTCATGCTTATTGTAATTTGATATCATATTCACTTTTCTCATTATTCTTTTCTCAATGGGTTTTAATGTTCTGTTGTCTTTTATTTTTTTTTTTTTCAGTGGTTAAGTGTAAGACACGGTGGTTACACCTTAACTTCGCCACTGTAAAAATAAGTCGCAAATAAAATAAATCGTAATATTTCGTCCAAGGGAGTAGCGTCAGTCTGAAGACAGGAAAGTGGTAGAGGTAATTTTAATTATTCTGAAATCGATGATGGAAAACTAAACGTCGTGCAGGAAATGGGAAATCTGGCGGTTTTTACCATTCACTTTAGTTAGAATTACATTGGGAAGAAATTTATTAAACAAATGAGTATACACTTTTTGTCCGTGATGTCGTTTCCTTTATTTCCACTACTTTTGAAACACTTAAAAGCCTAAACGAGACTGCATGTTAGAAATTTGTCTTCCAGTATTGTTTAAATTCGTTTCACTATGATTAAATCGTTCTTTCCAGACAAATACATAAAGTTGAAGTAGATGAAACACTTTAACGGAATTTTCGTCGAAGAACTAACAAGTCGAATCCGCTTAATTTTTTGTCTGAAAAAAATATATAAGACGCAGTAAAACCCTTAACAGACAGGGTAACATATTAATTTTGTGCTTGCTCTACCTTATTCTTAACACGATGTTTCGAGTCTTCTGATATTACGACTTCAGTTTTATGTACAGTAAGTACTTACCGTTGGATTTATATATTTAATAAGAATGTTGCGATGAGTCGTACTGACCTGTTGATAGGATCTATAAAATTACTACAATGTACAAAATCAATACTGTACAAAGGATAAAATGTTTGTTTGTAAGTAACGTAAATATAATAGAAACGCATACACATATCGCAAAACATTCATTATGCATATTACAGTAAAGTGTATCCTTGTAAGATACAGTTAAACAATATTTGAGAAGTACAGTGAGATCAGCAATGTTAATGTATAAAAACTAGACGTTAGGAAGCGTCTTGTTTTCTTTAAATCATTTCACTTCTACTTTTTAATGACGCGTATTCCTTAGTAACAAATAAAGACATACTATGTATACTTGTGCGAGATTGTTACTTCTACTGATTTTGTTTTTACATTTTAATGATACAGAACTGTATAGAGAAGAAAATAAAATACATAACAAGCCGAATTGAGTTAACATTACGTAAATGGTGTACTTCAATATGTAATATTACATTAATATCTCGCATGAAAAATAATAACGCTCGCGCTGAGGTTGACGTAAGCGGACAGTGTAGTAGCTCGTCAAGCGCATTATGTTTCACACGGAACCGTTTGAATTTATTATATTGCTGTTTATTAACCACGAACAGAAAACACACTGGAAAAGAAAGCTTCTGTAATTTTAAATACTCAGCACGCTTTTTAAATAATAGTTTTATGGCTTCTCAGTATGGCTAGTTGTTTTTTTTTTTTTTAAAAAAAGACTGCTGTAACTTCGAAAACACTACCTGAATTCTTCAAGTGCAAATCGAGATGTGTGCATTCGTGTTTGCCTCACGCTGCCCAAAGATAAAATTTCAGGATCACTGAGTGTCATAGGAAAACGACTGCAAAGAAAATCTCGCATGCCAATATGGCACGCTACGAACAGAGGCGATATACTTTCTGTCGAGCGTAGTACTCTGGCTATTATCGCTCGACTGTTTCCATGTGTCGAACATGGGACATGTGCAGTGTTGCCAGGTCCCTTACGACGAAATATCGTTTTCGGAATTTAAAATCATCGTTTTTCGAGAGAAATCATGGTACAGTGTTAGCTTTTGTAAAATATCGGTTAAAAAAATTAAACTGTTCACAAAGTAACTACATGTGAAATTTAATTGTAAAAATAGTAACTGTTAGCATTAGGTACATATGAAGTCAAATCAAATAACAAATGATATTGATTTTTTGAAGGATTTTTGTGCAGTCTCCAATATTACTTTGCTGCAGAAATATTGCGGCTAATAACTGAGCCAGGGCGAAAAAAAAAAAATTATAAAAAGCTTTTTCACTTCCTTCTCAAACGAATTGACATCGTTATCATTTTTCGTGCTGAACCTGAAATTATGGTACAATTAGCCACTATCGGCATGCATGTATCGTCTATGGTACAACTGATGAAAATAAGGTACAAAATTATAATTATGATACGATCAGGCAACACTGGAAATGTGAGACCGGTACACACTACTTGTGTTACGCAAATTCCCCCTCTTCTGATACATACCTTCCCCTCCGCCCCTTTGTTTGGCAGTGCTCTCTAGCGGTAAACGGTTGAACTTCTTGAACTGATTATTTCTTGTGTTTGTAAAGGGCCGCGATAGATGACTACATGTTAATTCCGTGCCAGTGTGGCGTCCCTCTCCTCACCTTAAGGTTCCTTTCTACCTGCGCCTGAAATGCACTGAAGCGCGTTACAAGTAATCATATTCGGAAGAAACATCTCAACGCGGATTACGTTTTTACATCTATGAAAAGAAAACACATTTCGAACAATGTTATGATCAGATCGCTTTTTGGAAACACGATTTTCAAGACTCTCAAAATGGCTAAATACAGCATTTTTAAACTGCCGTATCTAAAAAATTTCAAACCGGATTCCAAGAACATAACAATGGAATTAATACACTGGAACTTGAACTATAAATATCGTAAATAAAATAATACGGTCGCTGTTTAAAGTCCCATAGGAAAATGAGTAATAGTAAAGCTCTGCGCCAGTTGCTGGGTTCGCATGTAGAGGCGATAATACAGTACATACGCCGACCAACGTCACTCTTAACTCTCGATCAGTTCTGTGCTTCACATACACCAACGCAGCCTGCCTAGATAAGAACCTTAACAACGATGTCCTTAACGCTGGAGAGGGGTGATCTTAGGTGAGTATGGAGCGGCTATGGAATGAATGGGCGGGAGAAACGGGAGATTTCCGAGAAACCCGCCGACCAGCGACATCGTCAGGCACGATTCCCACATGCGAAAATCCGAGGAACGACATTCCCGGGAAAAAATCGAATACGAAATGTATGGTGATTGAAATATTGGAAGGTTTACGACAATCCAAGACTAGATAAGTACTTAACTATGGTCAAGTGCTTTCTGGACTGACTTGACTGCGAATGCACAACGGAACTCCTTAAGAGGGCGTGGTACATAATTCAACGCTAAAATCATTAATATATAACTGTAGGTTTCTTGAAGCCAATTTGCAAAAATTAAACAATAGCAATCCTAGACAATAGTTTTAGCCAACGTTTCACACAAAATTGTTTCCAGTGTTACGAACTTCTCAGGTACAATCTCTGACCCCGGAACCTTGTGCATTTAACTGCGGTGCGAGAAATCACGCGCAACGAATTAGTAATTCTGGATAAATATTTACTCATAAAGTTGACAAATACCATTATCTGGGATTGGCATTGAGTATTTTAGCCATATTGGCTTCGAAAAAGGTGTAGATATCAATTTATGTTTTCAAGTTTTATTTATCTACGACGCACTCTTAACCACAAACAGCATGAATGAGGAAGGTAGGATCTGAAACATCGTAAAAAATTAAGAAATACAATTTCTTTACAAAAACATAACACCGAGTTAAAAAAATCCACTCTTAAAAATATATACTAAAAAGTAAAAAAAAAAAAAAAATATTTAGTATTTTTAGACAATTTCGAATATAAATATTTTACTAAACCATTAATAAACAATTATTGTCATATTTGGAGTCTGTTGCAGCCAAACTTCTAAGTAAGAAATTTTTCGAAATTTCCTTAAATTAACCAAATATATTTACTGTTACGTTAATTCGATAATGTAGCAATACCTAATCAAATAATTTACAAATGTATACAAATGCCTAAAGCGACACCTTTGTTACAAATAAACCTAAATATAACTATTTACAAAAATAAAATACAGGGACTTGAAGCGTCACCTCGAAAATCTATCGATAAATGACTACAGATGTCGTGTAAAACATGTCTAAATACCTTAAGCCGATTGTATGTATCAAGAAATCACAATTGAATACAATCAGAGGAAACTTATAGCATACAAGCGCATCGAAAATTTAGATGCCGGTCACTTATTGTCAACGACGTCTGCCAGCATTCGTGTCGTGTTGCTGCCCTCCCAACCCCGCCGTATACGCCCGCCACTACTCGTGTCGTTCAACACCGCGCGGCTGCTTAGTTGTAGTCAACGTTACATTTTATTAAATTATATGTACACCTACATAACTTCGTTACACGTTTGATAACCTTGGCTGGCAACGACTCCAAAAATAACAATAA
The DNA here is from genome assembly GCA_003012365.1 of Medauroidea extradentata. NCBI lineage: Eukaryota > Metazoa > Arthropoda > Insecta > Phasmatodea > Phasmatidae > Medauroidea > Medauroidea extradentata. Next base: position 13,433 of record PNEQ01053911.1, on the reverse strand, counting down.
TTGTATATTATTGTATTAAAAAATTTATGGTTTTGTAAGTATTCTAAGAGTAACCTTTTATTTACATTTTAGTGCATTTTTTCAGAGTATATATGTTTGAAGTCAGTAATATTTTCTGTTAAAAATTTGTTCCTTTCTAAGAAAGCCTTCGAAGTAAACCACTCACGGACAGTTTATTGTGAACGTATTAGCTAATACACTCACTAGAACATAAGCCAACCCACACAACTGAGAACAGAGTTTTCACAGATCTGTGGAGTCCAGCAGTCAAGTTGTTAAACCCATAAAATTATCCAGGCCTGTTTCCATTGGTAGAGCCAATTTTATGTGGCGAAAATGTTTTAGCAGTACTTGTTACATGCTCAGTGATTGCATGCCTATTTCTCACCTGTGTTTGGATTTCTACTGACAATGCACAGACGTATAGTCTCACAATAACCCACTATGATCCGTATATTCAAATGTGAGACATGTCTGAAGGAAGACACGGAACCAATAACTAGGAGTTTGAGCTGCAGACGTGCGCATATGGCATGGAAACAGAATTGTGAAAACATGTTTTCATGACAGACTTATGGCTCTATCCATTAGTAAAAGCTCATCAGTGTGGGTGGTGAAGGGAGGACAGGGGGACACTGTTTCCCGCCCTCCCTCCCCTTCCAATAGAACTGAGAGAGGCACAGTATAGGCATTTGTACCCACCCTAAGTTTAAATATTTAAAAATATTACATTTTAAGCCAGCTGTATATGCGATATTAAGACTCGAAAACCACACAATAGCAAAAATTTGCACTAAAATCCAAATTTTCTCGGGGAGGAGCTCAAAACCATCCGCTTTAAAAAGTCGTTATAGGAAAATCTCAGAAATATATTTCTGTCAACGATCCTGTCTCCCTCCTTTACAAGAATACCTTCCGCCGCCACTGATGCTCATGTTTCCTTATTGAGAATGTATTAACAATATGTAGAAATAATTTTGTCACTTGGGGTAGGACATTTATATGCGAAAATTGAACCTTTATAATATGCATGCATTTCAGTTGTTTGAGGTGGTTGTTGATATTGCCGGAGCGTCGTGTGTATGACGTGGCTGGGGCAGCGTGATGACGTAGGTTCACTTGTCTCGCCACGCAGACATAAAGTGGCATTAGAGCGCTGTGACGTAGTGCCATGCTGGTCGGGCTTATCTCGCCCGGGATTACCGCACCACTAACTCACACTTATCACGACCTACTCTCCTGCCCAACTCAGCCCTTGTACTATCGCAACTACTACCCGCCCCGCCGACAAGCAAACTACATCTTGGTATCGATACATTATACACACACACTGAATACTCATATTTGTACAAGTTTATGCCCGTCTCACTAAGGCAAAATTTGCACTGGTTCTTTTATCGTGGGGAAATCAATGGAGTGTGTGTAAACCAGCAGCCATAGGCATGACATAGCAATGAATCAAGGAATTTCTCCTAAAGAATTGCTTCCAGTAAACTTCAGGATAATTTAATACTAATTAAAATTTTAACAACCAATAACATTGCAATAATTGCAGTTATTGGTATATGAAGCAGACGTACCGAAGGACTATAGTTATCAATTTATGAAGTTCATATGTTTAATGATGCTTTTCTTTACAAATACACCAAGAGAGTGAGACGACCATTAATATAAATATATTGGATACATAAAAATATAATTGAGAAGTCGTTGGTCATATTTATTATCTTGATATGCCACAATGTTGTAAGTAGAAAAAATCTACATTTAAAATTAAGTATTTATAACCAATTCATTACTCTGATGAACGTCATTTTAAAGTAAGATTTGCTAACAAATTTCATTAGCATTTACATCGCTGCGACAATACATTGCAGTTAGCCGTTGATAAGGGAGTAAGTAGTGTGTTTGTTGCTTGCTTGTTGTCGCCTCTTTAACAAATTTTGAGTACATACATTACACATTGACAATAATTGTATAGTGACACATAAATGTTTGCTTATGGTTGAAGTTACGGTCGTACAAGCTCCTAAGCCTCGTCATATTTTGAACCCTGCTAATGATTTAGAATTTTGTAGATAAATAACGTCAAACCACAATTTTGCGTTTTTTTGCCACGGCCATACCACGCCACACAGGTCTTACTTGTCGTATTGTATAGTTGTCCTAACATTCATTTATTACACTTGTGACTCGCCCCAGTATGATTGTTTTGGTTAATGATCTGGACCAGTAATTATGTTCCTAGCATTGTCAATTTCTGTAATTTTCAATGCAGCGATATGTTATTGGTGTCACAGAAGTTCTTTCCTATACCTTTGTCAGTTTCTTTTAATCTTTATGTTCAGCTACTTTTCAGCGAGTAGCCATTACCTCTCTCTCTATCTCTCTCTTTCCATATATATATATATATATACACACACACACATATATATATATATAAATGAAAGATGACTGACTGACTGACTGACAGACATATCAAACTGCAGCCCAAACCACTGGACCTAGAATCGTGAAAAAGTTTGTGGGGGTTGACCTCAGGTCGTAGGCGAGCACTAAGAAGCGATTTTTCGAAATTCAACCTCTAAGGGGGTGAAAAGGGGGGAAATGTGTTTCCGAAGAAACGTCGATAGAGCTCGAACCCAACAGCCTATCATCATGATTTTTACTTTAATAGGACACTCGTAAAAATATATATTGGCAAATTTAGGGATTTTTCAGAATTCAACATTTAAGGGGGTGAAAAGACCTTAAATGCGTTTCCGATTAACTATCGATAACTATCGAATCCTACGGAAAGAGAGTTGGCAGTTACTTCAAAATGTTGCTTACGTAAATGTCCAAAAAGGAGTTTTAGGATTTTTTGAAATTTTACCGCCAAGCAGTAAAACGGGGCAAAATGTGTTTTTTTTAAGTATGATCTATATCACTGGAACGCAGTTGACTATCGTCGTGATTTTTTCTTCAAATTATTACGTATACAAATGCCTATTACACTGCTCCAAGACGTTTCGAATATCTTTAATTAAGGGGGTGAAAATACGTGAAATGTGATTCCGATTATTCCTCCATATCTATCGAACCAATCGATATATCGAAGTGCTATTTGCTTTAGATTAAGGCTTTTGTAAATATCTTAAATAATATTAAAATATGTTTTCCGAATTTGGCCCTTAAGAGGTAAAATAAAGGGTATAATGTATTTTCGATTCACAATCGATATATATCGATCCCATTGATTTTTATATAACGTTGTTATTTTTTTCAAGATTGAAGCTTACTTAAATACCTGAAAAGTGATTTCACAAATTTTCGAAATTCGCCACCTAAGGAGGTGACAAGGGATGGAAAGTGGTGAAAAGTGTTTTCAAATAATCGTCGATGTATCTTACGCTCAGCGGGCTATTGGCTTTTTTTTCACGTCCACGATACACCAATAAAGTATTCTAACTAAAACTTAATTAAAGGGTTTTTCGAAATTCACTATCTTAAGAGGTGAAAATACTTTGAAGGTGTTTTAGATAAATCCTCGATATCTATCGAACCCGTCGAGCTATATAGTTAATTTTTGCTTCAGAATGATGATTACAGAAATGATCGCAAAACAGTATTAAGATTTTTCGAAATTTGAACTTTCAGTACTTTGCAGTGGTCATGTGTGTTTTTAATGAATTATCGATTTTTATTCGACTGAACGGGCTAGCGTCGTGATTTGCACTTCAATTAGATACTTATACTAATGTCTAAAATGTGAATTAAAAATATTTTGAAATTCGACAGCCAAATGGGTGACAAAGCACAAAATTTGTGTTCCATCAACCCATGATATCTATCTAACCAGTAGAGATATTGAGGTGTTTTTCGCGTCAGAGTGATGCTTACGTAAGTATTTAAATATTGTGTGTTAGTTATTTTTTACTTTATGATATAACTAACAGTCCCCAGCGGCTTTGCTCGCGAGTATTATTCGTAACTGATAATATTTACTTTAATTGAAAAACCTCTTTGTGCACAAGATTGGTACTTCAGTCATCAAGTGTTCGAATGTCCATGCGGCTAGTTGAACTAATTCCGCAGCAGGATAAGTAGCTATAGCTGTCCACGCAAAAAGAAGTCTTAAGTTTGTCCCTGCCACTAACAGCGACTTCACCTGGGCCTTATTTATAGCCCTGCCGATTTGAGGTTGTGGGGTTATTACAGACACCTAAGGTAAGAGGTTAATCGAATGAAAAACATATGTTTACCCTGTACACAACCACGGGTGACGGTGCCCTCAATTATATATTTTCAAAATATTCACTTTAACTTTATTGCATTTACAAAGTTTCAGTGGGTAAAGGTTTCGCGGAAACGTATTTGGTGCCCCAAACTTGATATTAGTGAGATAATATATCGTCGGAATATGTAGGCAATACGTTATTCACGAACAATTGCCCAAGTTTAAAGTCTATTCGTCGTTTCGTACTATTGTGTCACTGTATAGTAACATACCACATTCTTGTTAATATCTACAATTTAATACTGATTTAAACGAAATATCATTTATGACTTAATCACTTATGGCAGTATACCGACGATATGTCAGCTGATATTGTAGAGGAGCCTAAGTGGAAAGCGAACTGCAATTTTACCCCTTTTAAAGACTACATATAAATTGCACTAATTCGATCTGCCTTGTAGTTTTTGTGTGTCAGAATTGAACGTTCGCACGCAGCTTTTAACGGAATTTGAGCCCAGAACCTCCCGGAATTTAGACCTGAGTAACAAACAAATGCGTCACGTAACATCGAATTAATTCATGAAAAAAAAAAATTATTAAAAAAATAAAATATCTGTGTCCTAGGCTCATAGAGGTTGTACAACACCACGTCTCGATAGGTTACTGTAAAGAGAAACTCCTGTATAAGTTGTTTCTGGCTGCTCGTTCCTGCTTTTCGGATCGTCTGCCTTGAATATTGACCAACCTAGTTTTATTCTTAATAATCACGTTTCTTTTAAAGAAAAAAAATTACATGCACATTTTTTAAATATTTACGTAATCATCACTCTGACGCGAACAAAACCTAAATATCGCTACTGGTTAGCTAAATATCGTAGGTTGATGGAAAACAATTTTCGTGCTTTTTCATTTTTTTTGGGTGTCGAACTTCAAAATATTTTAAATTTACATCTTAGACATTTGTATAAGTATCCAACTGAAATGTAAATCACATCGCTAGCCCGTTCAGTCGAATCAAAATCGATCATTCACAAAAAATATATATATATATATATATATATATATATATATATATATATAATCCCTGCACAGTATTGAGAAATCGAATTTCGAAAAATCTGAAAACCGTTTTGCGATAATTTCTGTAATCATCATCCTGAAGCAAAAATTAATTGTATATCTTGATGGGTTCGATAGATATCGAGGATTTATCTAAAACACATTCAAGGTCTTTTCACCACATAAGAGAGTAAATTTCAAAAACCCTTGAATCACGTTTTAGATTACTTTATTGGTATCTTGTGGACGTAAAAAACAAAACATTAGCCCCTGGGTTCAAGATATATCGACGATTAATTGAAAACGCTTTTCACCACTTTTCACCCCTTTTCACTTCCTTAGGTGGCGAATTTCGAAAATTCCTAAAATTACTTTTTAGGTATTTGAATAAGCATCAATCCTAAACAAAAATCACCTCGCTATATAAAAAGCTATGGGATCGATATATATCGAATGTCAGTAGAAAACACATATTACCCTCTTTTTAACCAGTTTAGGGCCGAATTCGGAAAATATATTTTAAATAGTACTTGGGATATTTACAAAAGGACCAATTTAAAGCAAAGAGCACTTCTATATCTCGATTGATTCGATAGAGATTGAAGGATAATCGAAAACACATTTCACGTATTTTCACCCCTTTAAATAAAGAATTTCGAAACGTATTTGAGTCCTGTCATAGACATTTGTAAAAGTAACCAATTAAAGTTAAAATCACGACGATAGCCAATTGTGTTTCAAAGATATAGACGATTCATAAAAACACATTTTGCCCCTTTTTACTGCCTGGGGGTCTAATTTCAAAAAAACCTTAAACCACTTTTTGGGTATTTACGTAAGCAATATTTTGAAGTGAATAACAACTCTCCATCCCGAAGGGTTCCATAAATATCGATAGTTGATTGGAAACACATTTAAGGGCTTTTCACCCCCTTAAATGTCGAACTTCGAAAAATCCTTAAATTGGCTAATGTGCATTTTTGCGAGTGTCCTATTAAAGTAAAAATCACGATGATAGGCCGTCGGGTTCGAGCTCTATCGACGTTTCTTCGGAAACACATTTCACCCCTTTTCACCCCCTTAGAGGTCGAATTTCGAAAAATCCCTTCTTAGTGCTCGCCTACGACCTAAGGGGAACCCCCACAAAAAATTTCACAATTCTAGGTCCAGTGGTTTGGGCTGCAGTTTGATATGTCAGTCAGTCAGTCAGACAGTCAGTCAGCTTTCATTTTGTATATATATAGAGATTTGATTATTAAAATTAAAACAAAGTTTGTAAACTTGCAAGGCAGACGATCCGAAAGCAAGTACCAGCAGCGAGGAATAACTTATAAGGAGTATCACTGTACAGTAACTTATCGAGACGTGGTGTTGTACAACCTCTATAAACCCAGGACATAACTGTTTTATTTTTTTAAATTAATTTTATTTTCATGAATTATTTCGACGTTCTAGCCTACATTCCGAGAAGTTCTTGTCTCGAAGTCCGTTAAATGATACATGCGAACGTTCAATTCTGACACACAAAAAATACAAGGCAAATCGAATTATTGCAAATTACATAAAATCGTTTAAAAGGGGTAAAATGTATTATGCAGTTAATTTTCTATTTAGGTTCATCGACAACATCAGCTCACTTATATCGGCTCATTAATCTCAAGGTTGGGACACCAAATACGTTTTCGCGAAACCTTTCCCACCAAAACTTTCTTATGGCATTAAACTTCAAGTCAATATTTTAAAAATATGTAATTCAGGGCACCGTCACCGATGGTTGTGTACAGGATGAATCAGACTTTAGGTGTCTGTAACTACCACACAACGTAAAATTTACAGAGCTTTAAATAAGGCCTAGGCGAAGTCGCTGTTAGTGACAGGGACAAACGTTAGACTGCTTATCGAGTGGACAGCTATAGCTACTTATCCTGCTGCAGAATTAGTTCAACTAGCCGCTTGGACATTCTAATATTTGGTGACTGAAGTATCATTTGTTTTATGTACAAAGATATTTTTCTGTTAAAGTAAATATTATCAGTTACGAATAGTACTCGCGAGCAAAGCCGCGGGGGACTGCTAGTATATACACACACACACACACACACATGTGTGTATATATATATATATATATATATATATATATATATATATATATATATACACACATTAACACTGACTGACTGACTAACACACATATCAAACTGCAGCCTAAACCACTGAACCTAGAATCGTGAAATTTTTTGTGTGGGTTCCCCTCAGGTCGTAGGCGAGCACTAAGAAGGGATTTTTTTCGAAATTCGACCTCTAAGGAGGTGAAAAAGGGTGAAATGCGTTTCCGACGGAACGTCGATAGAGCTCGAACCCGACTATCTATCATCGTGAAATTTACATTACTAGGACACTCATAAAAATACATGTTGGCCAATTTTAGGATTTTTCGAAATTCGACAATTAAGGGGGTGAAAAGACCTTTAATGTCTTTCCGATTAACTATCGATGTCTATCGAATCCTTCGGTATAAAGAGTTGGTATTCACTTCAAAATATTGCTTACCTAAGTACCCAAAAAGTAGTTTTAGAATTTTTTTTTTTTAAATTCGACCCCCAAGTACCAAAAAGGGGCAAAATGTGTTTTTTATGAATCGTCTATATCTTTGAAACACAAAATAACTATCGTCATGATTTTTACTCTAATTGGTTACGTATACAATTATCTACGTCGGGACTACAAGACGTTTCTAAATTCTTTTATTAAGGGGGTGAAAATACGTGAAATGTGTTTTCGATTATCCATCCATATCTATCGGACCAATCGAGATATCGAAGTGCTCTTTGCTTTAAATTGATGCTTTTGTAAATTTCCCAAGTACCACTAAAATATATTTCCCGTATTCAACACTACTACAGTGGTTAAAAAAGTGGGTAAAATTCGTTTTAGATTCACAATCGATATATATCGATACAATTGATTTTTATATAGCGACGTGATGATTGTTTAAGATTGATGCTTACTCAAATACTTGAAAATAAATTTCACGAATTTTCGAATTTCGCCACGTAAGGAGGTGAAAAGGGGTAAAACATGGTGAAAAGCTTTTTTCAATTAATCGTCGATATATCTTGAACTGAACGGGATATTGTCGTGTTTTTTTACGTTCAAGAGACACCAGTAAAGAAATCTAAAACGTTATTTTAGGGTTTTTTCAAAATTCACTCTCTTTGATGGTGAAAAGACCTTGAATGTTTTTTGGATAAATCCTCGATATTTTTCGAACCAGTTAATTTTTACTTCAGGGTGATGGTTATAGAAATGATCGCAAAACTGTTTTAAGATTTTTCTAAATTCGAACTCTCAGTACTGTGCTGTGGTCATATGTGTTTTTAATGAATAATCGATTTTAATTCGACTGAACGGGCTAGGGTCGTGATTTGCATTTCAATTGGATACTTATACAAATGTCTAAGACGTTAATTAAAAATATTTTGAAATTCGACACCCAAAAAGATGAAATGCACAACATTTGTTTTCCATCAACCCATGATATCTATCTAACCAGTAGAAATATGGAGGTGTTTTTCGCGTCAGACTGATGCTTACGCAAGTATTTACGAATTGTACGTTAGTTTTTTTTACTTTATAAGATAACTTGATCATTAATAATAAAATGAAGTTTGTAAACTTTCAATCCAGACGATCCGAAAAGCAAATACGAGCGGCGAGAAGTAACTTATACACGAGTTTCACTCTACAGAAACCTACCGAGACGTGGTGATGTACAACCTCTATAAGCCCAGGACAAGATTATTTAATTTTTTAAGTTTAATTTTATTTTCGTGAATTATTTCGACGTTTTGGTTTACATTCCGGGAAGTTCTGGGCTCGAATTCCGTTAAATGCTGCATGCGAACGTTCAATTTCGACATAAAAAACTACAAAGCATGTCATCGAATTAGTGCAATTTACATGCAGTCGTTTAAAAGGGGTAAAATGAATTATGCCGTTTACTTTCCACTTAGGTTCCTCGACAATATCAGCTCACATATATCATCTCACTAATCTCAAGATTGGGGCACCAAATACGAATTCGCAAAACTTTTTGACACCAAAAATTTCTAACGGCATTAAACTTTAAACTTTAAGTGAATATTTTGAAAATATGTAATTGAGGGCGCCGTCACGAACGGTTGTGCGCAGGGTAAACAGACTTTTTCATTCGCCTAACCACTTACCTTTAGGTATCTGTAATCACCCCACAACATAAAATTTACAGAGCTTCAACTAAGGCCCAGGCGAAGTCGCTGTTAGTGGCAGGGACAATCTTAAGACTGCTTTTGGCGTGGACATCTATAGCTACTAATCCTGCTGCATAATTAATTCAACTAGCTGCTTGGACATTCTAACACTTGATGACTGAAGTATCAATCTGGTGTGCAAACCGGTTTTTCAGTTAAAGTAAATATTATGAGTTACGAATAATACTCGCGAGCAAAGCCGCGGGGGACTGCTAGTGAAATATAAGACTTAGGAGCCATATATAGCTGCCGCATGCACTGTGTTGCAGGTTAGGAAACATATTTGATAACAAGAATTCTACTGAAAGTGTGTTCGGTATCTTTATCTACGAAAAGAAAGAACTCTTAGCACTATGTTTCTTCATTATTTATTTCTTGATATCATGTGTGTAAACATGGTTCCGGTGCTTCTCAAAATATCTAAAATCAGCTTTTTCAGGCTGTTGTACCGTGAAATAATACCAACCGCAATAGTAATATTAATATAGATAAGGATGCGCTGGACTGTAGCATGCACTTGCCGTAAATCTAAAAGTACGTTCACTGCTTTTGTCACACAGGAAAACGTCTATATTGGAACAATAATGTAAATATTTTAATTGTCTTCTCCATGTTCATACATTCATTTCCTGCAGTCCGACCAACGGTTTACAAAACTAAGTTTACCTTGTGGTAATTAGTCCTCTGACCACTTTAGAGGTTAGATTTCGAAAAATACTCAATTATAATTTAAGACATTTTGTGTAGTTATTCAGTAGATATGAAAAACCATATGATAGCCCGCTAGTATAATGCTATACCTATACACACATTTCCTACCTTTACGCCCTTTAATAAATACCGTATGCACAGTGATGAAAATGTGTAGTCTACTTTTACAAATGAAGAAATTCACAGGAAACAAGTTTCCAAAAAAATAATGTTGTACGTTTACAAAAATGTTGTAATCATTTACAGGATATGCTTGTAATTTCACTAAAGTGAATGACTACAAACAGTTTTGTATATTTAAAAACAATAACTGTACGTTGACAAATAAATTCTTGTACATTTTTCAACGAATGTTTGTAGTGTCACATTTATTTTGTGGCAACAATATTCCAGTAATAATTTTTGCAGGAATATAAAACAGTGTAAAATGTGACAGGTCGTCGAAGGTTATTTTGTTTCGCATCAAACGCTAAGCTGAAAAATTACACCCCACTAGTCTCCACAGGTGTTTGGAAAATTTATACCACTTCAATGACTTGCAACATTCTCGTTGTGGTGCCTGGACTGATAAATGTTCTAATTAGTTTACAAGTTTTTCTTTGTAAAAGTACGAACTTTTTTTTCTGTGTAGGTAGGATACCTGACGGCGAGGGTATCGCACAAAGAACTACAGATTTACGACAGGATACCTGTAGACATCTGATTATCCCTGAAGATGATATGAGATGACGCCCAGCAATTTAGGGAGGGGGGGGCTAAATGGTAAGGGCGGGGGAAGCGGAAGATGGCGGCAAAAACCCGCTGACTAGCGACATGTTCCAGCACGATTCCCACGAGTGAAAATGCAGGGCCCGACTCCTTCACTGGTCGAATCTGGATCGCCTTGGTGGAAGGCGAGTGATCTACCACCAGGCAGGCGCGCCCCCATCCCCCCTTCGCACAGCTGAAGAGTTACAATATTTAAAAATCTGGAATATAGTATTAGGTTATATATATATTGTAAATGGCTAGACAATATAATTTCAATTTATAGGTCTTGAAAGAGAAAACCAGTGCTTCTTATTCTAGACTGGCATTTTACCCACATGTGAAACATCAACGTATCTTAGAAAGTTTGTGTATATGCGTAGCCCTCCTCAGTTGACGGATGAGATGCAGACTCTCGATAATTCTTTCATGTTTCACCTGAAGTCATACTACACCAGTGAGATAGAAAAGTTCCCAGCCAACAGCTAAAACGGGGTGGAACGGAAGCTGCAGGTATCAAAACTATTTGCAGAAGAATACCAATGTGCAGAAACCACGCAAAAAATAATTATTGCAAACGACTTCATGAAAACAGAAACTACTTTTCAAGTTTCACCGAGTACCAATTTTCATCCCCATACCAAAATGACGTAGCTTAAAATAAGACCATAAAATACTCCAATTCAAACCACTTATCAATTCAAAAGACTTCTGAGAACTGCCAGATAAATAATTCATTTACGTTCAACGGGTGTGGTACAGCCATTCTTGTGACTGCAACTCCGCCTAAGTGTAAAATAAAAATATCTCATTAACATCCACTCTCAAAGAGTTGTTTAGATAAAATAACATGAAAGTAGCTAACAATCAAATAACAAACAAGTTGTAATTAATACCTCTAGTGGAAATTATTGTAATTTTGTTGACTTGTTTCATATGAAAACGAAGACAATTACAAAACTATTGGCTCTTCTTTTGTGTTGCAAGCCATTTCACGCTGACAATAATGCGGAGAAGTGTTTTATATAGTGTCGTGAACACTTTACAACAAATTCATAAAATACAAAATTAAGTTTTGATTTAGCCCGTAGCTTTGGATGTATTAGTTGACTTGTAATTACGTATGAACCGCAAGTTGTAATACAAACGTATTACTTGTGTACCATTTTCATTAATTTTGTGGACTTTTCGAAACTTATTTTTTGTAGTGATTCCAAAAACATGCTTTCTGTTTTTTAAAAAATGCAAATTGCGAATTAGCAACTACTACCGGTGATTAATATACTATTTTTTCACTAAAGGATGTGATTCGTTAAGTCAGTATGATTGATAGAATTCCGTAAACCTATTAGTTATTAAGTGTTTTGCTTCCCAACAGGTTTTAAAGGAAGTTTGACCACGCTGGACCTGCACAGACCAAGCCAAGTTTCTCGTGGAAACTGAGATGGTTCTGAGAGGAAGCAAATTGAGTTACAGGAACCTGGCAAACTTGGTCGTGAAGACGAACCTGCCTCACAGAGCTCTTAGATAGGCCGAGGATGTCCGAGTCAAGCAGCTGAACACTTGATAAGGTCGCTCGCGTTCACTTAAGAAAATCAATTACAGTTTACATTTCCTGATTACCTGTCTTGCACTCAGTAGCTGAAATATCGGCACTGTTATTACTAGAAAGTTATATTGTTAGCCTTGCAATTATAGCACTGTTACCTTAGCCGTGGACTAAACACGCAAACACTGGACTTAAGAAGAAAAAACTGTTTTCACTTTGCCGCATATTGATTTCAATTATTTATTACAAAAAATACCAAGGTATTGCACATGAGTATCACGATAATAACGGATCGCCAAATTTGAATTTAAAAGCTTATCATATAGAGTAAATACTCGGAAATTAATTTCCGAAAAAAGTTCGTTCATAACTGAAAGATTTTTTCCAACCTACTTCAAACCATAAATAAACCAAACTATTCAACCATACTTTAAGTACGTTTGCTGTAGTTTAAGATAATATTTATCACAAGCTCTGTGGGTAATCTTATCAAAAATCACTCATTTATTTCAAATTTTTGGGGTTGTACAAATTATTGTTTTCTTTTTTGATACAGACATATTTTATATTTTTACTTCAATATGGTTATTTACTCGAATCTTGCCTAGTTTTGTGCATGGAATTTTACCTAAATACCTTCAACACTAAACAAAAAAGTTACAAAATTGTAACGTATTGCGTTATTCATTAGTGCATATTGGTTTTAGCCCGAAAATAGAACAAATTAAAATACGAAACATTAAATATTAAAGTATTTTATAGTTTATACATTAATTGCTAACACTAACTTTGCTGCAGCTGATGTGAGGATATGATACACAGAAGCCGGAGTCATATGATACATTAGGCCTAATTGCTA